>QJNZ01000515.1:0-67756 GCA_004155055.1 Monosporascus sp. CRB-8-3
GGGGGGAGGTGTGAACTTCATTTATTTATCTGCCGGCTTGGCAACACACCCAAGTCCGCCCAAATATATGATGCAGCTGTCAGCTGTCGACGAACTGCCAGTCTTTTCGTCTTCTCAATCGCTACTCCTGGCCACAAACGCACCAGCTAGTCACTTTGAATATGTAAGATGATGTAGCATTTCGGGAAAGCCCTGTTCAGAAGGATCATGTAAGATGACGGACTTGGAGGTTACTCCAGCTTCGGTGGTCATCTCAGAAATTTCCCCAGCCGTCTCCTTTCCAGGACACTTCCTTGGATCATTGGTCCCATAGACTGATCTCGAAGTGCCATATCCGAAAGCCAGGGTTCTCCGACTCGGCACGCTCATCTGACGTAGACGACAATTCTTCCGTGGTGCAGTTTTGATCGACACGAGCATCGAGAGAAACTAGCCCTGGATTCAAATTCTTGCAAGGCAACCTCAGAGACTTTTCTAGATGCGATGAAGAAATCCAGTGTCTAGGAGGAACAACAAGCTCTCCACCTCATCACCAGCTTGTATCCTCTCGAGTTGAGTTATGACTGGCCGGAACTCTGGTCGAACAGGCCAATTGGCGACCAAGTGCCGCTCCCAATGGCCTCGAATCAGGCATGGGCTTTCCCGTACTGTCTATGTAGGTCCCAAGTGCCTTTCTCTTCTCGGATTTAGAACTGGATGCCTTTTTCTCTTCGTAAATTGTTGCTAACCCTTCTTCACTCACTTTCACTAGCTGGTGTGTGAGTCTGTTTGGGTCGAGCTTTCTGTCCTTCTGGGCCCATTTTCCACTTGCAAGTCTTCTATTTTCCGGGTCGCGGGGCCGCTTAGGTCTGTTGGGGGATGAATAATGCTCCACAAGCTGCTCGGTTTCCGGGTCGTCTTCCTCCTCAGCAGACTCGTGATCAGTTCGCACTTGAGGGTCAGGACGCCCATCACCAGGGCACCTTATCCCGTCTTCAGTTGAAACTTTCCTGTCGAAGTGAGGCGGAATTGCTGATTCGCATTGAAAATGATAGTTCCCAATCAGTCTCGCTTCTGCTCGACATGCTAGACTATGAATAGGGCGGTCGTAGAATCTTGCATTGACTGGTAAGTCTAAGCGTGCCTTGATGGCCCACGAAACTGATAATCGCATATGTCTTTCCGTGTTTTTGACCATTTAGCCCGCATTTCTGAACCGAGGACAGAATCTAGGAATGCTCCATGTATTGCATTAGAGGTCTGCCCCGGCCGTGCTGCTCTTTGAACAGATCATCGTGTCTTGCTCTATTCTAGACCTCTTTCCTTGAGGTGCCGGACCATAAGCTTGATCGTCCACATGTTCTCGTAATTCTTCGGAATTCTCAGCGCCTGCTGCCAACATACGTCTTCGAGAGCGAGTCACGACCATGGTGTCCGACAGCTCAGCGCCGAGTCCTGATACAAGCGGGGGTGGACAATGTGGACTCCAACCTATCGAGTAACTCGATTCATGAACTGGGCAGACATGTGTTAGCTATGGTGCAATGTAACAGAGGAAGGCGATGTGATCTAAAATACCCTGATGCGTAGCTTTCTAGCACACAGCAACCACATTGGCGCGTAGCAATGACATTCGTAAATGATGAATAACAGAATTCCGCGCTGGCGAAGCTGATAAGATGGTGAAGGTAGCCTATGATCTGGCCCAACTTTCTAGATTCTGTCTGTTTCTACTGCTCTACTTGATGATCGGCTGTTTCCTACTGCTCTATGCGACGATCTCCTCCTTGCATGAAATGCCGTATTTCTAAGCGAAATACAAATTAGCAAGTTGAACTCGTGCTCGGGTATCTTTACTTACCTTGAGCTCCTTTATCAAGGGATCGTTAATCTTGCTGCTCATCGGAGCGAGAACACCTTTCTCAGCGAGGGTTCCGTCCAGAACTTGCTTGACAGCAACCGCGCATGGAATGCCGACTGAAACCAATTAATCAATGTGTAACTATTCATTCGAGTGGGAATACTCACCAAGCCTAGCCATCGCTGAGTAACCACCTGGTTCAGTGCTACCGTACTCGCAAAGAGTTGAAGTCCTGGTCTGCTTGCTACCGTCCTTCAGTTCAACCTCGAACTTATGCTGCAGACTTCGCAGAGTTAGCATTATATTTCCAGAGACGCTACGTTCACATATTTTGGAGTGTTACACCCAGGACAATGGCCTGCCACTCCGATCAAGTCAGTGTTGGAGATTGTCCACTTACATCACGAGATCCCGTTCTCCCTCGCCAAACTGCATCTTCTTTTCGAGAGTGCCGCAAAGGGTATCCAGTGGGTTTCCTCTTGGGATGATCTTCAGCCCCGCGGTGTTAGTTAAATCTGATGATAAAATGTCGCACCGAATGTACACTTGCACCTGGCCGCCGCAGGCAGCACCTCGAGTGAACAGGAGCGCAACGCAGAAATGCTTACTTTCTCTGACGAAAAGAGACCAAGCCATCTCAGGCCGGCCAAGATATGCTCTCTTTGCTCGTTGTCCTTGAACGTGGTCTTAGCGGAGATAGCCCCGATGAGATCCTTTTCATCTGACGATGGAGCAGCAAGGATCTTCTGCGTGGCCTCCTTCCAAGGGATTGGTTCCTTGCAGTAGCTCTGCTCCTCGTCTTTGAGGAAGTCTATATCGACAAGAACCTTGACAAACTCTGGGAAGCCGGCGTATCTTAGGGTACCTCTGGATACATGTCAGTAACCTGTATAGCCACCAAGCACTTAGTCTGGTAAGTGTACCTGATGATAGTCTGCGCCTCAGGGATGTTGTAGCGCTCCTTGTATCCGGTAGAATCCCTGTTTGGGTATGCAACAAGATTAAATCCTTCAACCCTCACGGGTCAGTATTACAGATCAAAGGAAGGTCCATGGGTTGAAACGGGGTCCCCTGGTGCGAGACCACGTTTTCGGACACATTGTAGGCGTGGGGTTGCTTACCTGGGTATATGTGGTATGGCTTAGCAGTAGCCATTAGACCTTTCATCGTTCTATGTTAGCGTTGTTTTTCCAGAGAGTATCGGGTCATCGCCCCGGCTAATGATTGTTTTAAGATGTGGATTGTCCGGTACGAGAGTTTCTTACCTGGACCTGCCACGTTGACGACCTTGCCATCTTGATAAAAGCTGGCAGGATTTCTCAATGCAAGTAATACACCGCGGGGTGACCTTGAACCTGCTGTGTTAGCATCATGATT
The DNA here is from genome assembly GCA_004155055.1 of Monosporascus sp. CRB-8-3. NCBI lineage: Eukaryota > Fungi > Ascomycota > Sordariomycetes > Xylariales > Monosporascus > Monosporascus sp. CRB-8-3. The sequence continues at coordinate 3,218 of QJNZ01000515.1, forward strand.
TCAGAGATTGTCAAGGCACCCGGAACCGTCTACTGTGTGAAGCCGCGTGTGGAAGCCGGATGGGCGTTGCAACTAATACAACCAGATGACGCCAAATCATGTTCTTATAATAGACTTAGGGGTTCTTACCACGAGAATTTGTAACCCAAGGGGTTTCCAGAATTCTCTGGTGCTGGCAACCCCCCACAAAAAGATAGAAACGACGTGATCTTTCCTCCTTCTCTGTGGACTTCTTCGATGGTTTTGACAGCGTCTGAAAGGATCAGTATTGTATGCTCGGTTCATGTCACACGTGGATTCTTACATAGATGGTCAATTCCAGGATCTGTAGCAATGTCAATTTAGTTCGCAATGGAATATGAGAGACAGGTTTCAAGAAAGGAACCTACCCAAACCAATTTCATTCATGACAGTGATTCCGGCATCCTTGCACTGCTGGTCGAGCTCCAGCATAGCCGGCGAAACGTAGCTTGTGGTGACCACATGCTTCTTTTGTCTGATGGCAGATTTAATGACGGTGGCGTGGAAGGTGTAGGGGATCAAGCTGATGACAAGGTCGTGCTTCGCGACCTCGGCGTCCAAAGCCTGGTCGTTGGTAACATCGAGCGCGATGGGGGTAGCATTCTTGATACCGGCCGAGAGAGCTTTGGCGGACTCGAGAGTCCTGCAAGCTGGAGAAGTGTCAGTGGGCTAATCATGAAGCAACTGTTTCGGTCGAGGTGAGGACCATACCGATAGTCACGGAGATGCCCGACTCGGAGAGGATATCGAGGGTCGGTTTCGTGACGAAACCAGCGCCGAGCATCAGCACCCTACGGAAGTATACATCGTGAGCATGAGTGTGTCCTCGATGCAGGGCAAAGTTGTGTCTTACTTGTGGGAGGCCATTGTGAGTATATTTCGCAGAGTTGTGGTAATTCCCAAGGTTGTCCGTCAGGGATCAATGACAAGAGGATGCGAATTACACTATTACACGATCTTCAAAAACTCCGTGCTAGACGCAACTGTACTTGGAGGGGTTTGCTGCAGCACTTTGTTGAGACTGTCCGCCACAGTTCAAAATTCTGGGGTGGGGTTGCATCCGATGACGGCAGTGTGCCAGAGGAGCTTTACTAAAATTTCTATTAAATATACGCGGTTTACTGGATTTTTGTGTTAAATTCATTCCTCTTTAGTCTTAGCATTTATTTTAAATACTAAATAAATTGATAAAAAGTGGTCTACTAGCAGCTATGACGGCCAGCAAAATTCTTTCAAGCTAAGTTAGCTGCATACGTAGTACAACTAATCATAGAGAAGGGCTCTTGAGAGGGGCTACAGGGACTCCAGGATCCCAGGGGCCGTAACTCTTGCGCTCATTTGGCTTCTTGTCCCTTGCAGCAAGGCCTCGATCCTTGACCTCAAATACGTCTATTCAAAGTCCATCCCTAAGGCTCAGGAGCCTGAGGTCGGTGGTAGAAGCAGTGCCTCGCATGGTTGCTGTGTGCCTAGGTCTGGAACCGAATCCATGTGCTCGTTTAGATAATCCAGGTTTTACGCAATAAGATGGCACCATGCTCTCACATTATGCATGATTTATACGGGCTGTAAAGGAACCGGTCCTTTATATTATCTCCTGTCCTTTTCATTTACTTCAGTCAATCGTATGCATTATAACGATTTACGCTGCGGCAGTTGCGGCGGCAGCCGGCACTGTCACGAACACGGTCGTGGTCGAAGGACCACCCGCCGTGGCCGTCTCGGTCGCCGCCGGAGCGTCTGCGCTTGAAGGGAGAGGCACGATGACTATGCCTGGGTTCTCGGCTGGAGGTTGCTCGGGAGCCGCTGGTTCCTCGGCCTAGATTCCTCAGTTAGAATCTGATCATCCCTCATTGAAGCGAAGGCGCGAAAAGGGCGGAGAGGAGCATAACTCACTGGAGGTGGTTCTGTGGGCGGCGCCTCCCCTTCGGCTGGGGTTTCACCCTCGGCTGGCGCCTCGACTGGAGCTTCCTCGACAGGAGCTTCCTCGACAGGAGCTTCAACTGGAGCCTCCTCCCCTGGCTCTTCGACGGGAGGCTCTTCGACAGGAGGCTCTTCGACGGGAGGCTCCTCAGCAGGAGGCTCCTCAGCCGGGGGCTCCTCAGCGGGAGGCTCCTCAGCCGGGGGCTCCTCAGCTGGGGGCGCGTCGCCCGGCGGTGGTGGCGCTTCCCCTTCTTCCTCTGCAGGGGGAGGGTCGAAAGCGGCCTCTTCTAGTGGTATCTCGCTAACCGTACCACCGACCACCTCGGTGCCGTCGATGTTCTCAGGCGCAGCTTGGGCTAAGTTCGCGTAGTCGACGACCTGCTGATCATCGGTCCTATCGCCTGGTTAGCGATAGCTGCTACAAGGGCGATGAGGTGAGCACCTACGGGTTGATAACCATGATCTGCCCCAGTTGACAATGGGGTCCGGTAGCGCAATACATGAACATGGTATCGGTGCTGACTACTGGCATCTCGAAAACTCCAACCGTCGCCTGGCCAGCCTGATAGGGGATATGGCCGCTGTGGACTGCCGTGGGGTCGGTCATCTGGAGCGGTACGCATGCAGCGTCTGCAGGGCTCTGGGTCACGGTATGGTTGCCGGAACTGAACTGGAATTGCACAACATCACCCACAGATGCCCTCACCACATTGGGAACAAACACCTGTTACGGCTAAGGTCAGTGATCGCTTTCTTTTCTGGTAGTGGAGACGTAATTCAGAAATATTAGACGCCTTCCGTGCGAAGAACTGCGGAATAGCTGGGGACCGGCTTACATCCTGCTGTCCACCGACAACTACAGGGATGACTCGCCCGGTCATCGCCGGTTCCTCAGGCGGTGCTGCTTCCCCTTCGCCTCCGTCCGTAGCAGGCGGAGGATTCGTGACCTCCTGCGGCATTGCCCATGGTCGCGCGAGGACCACCGGGGCGAGGAAGAGAGGGCAAAGAAAATGCATCTTGTCTCCAGGACACGAAGACTTGACTAAGTAAATGAGAAAGCGCGAGCGAGTGTATTATTAAACAAACGAATATAATAAAAAAGCAAGCTAAAACACAGATTCCGATCAACGGATATCTGTCGGTTCCGAATGTTAGGGAAAGGTAATGAGGTCAGAGTGAGCTGAACTACCCAGCCAGTACGTCTCCTATCGACGGGAGTCGATGCAACAACTTATATATCTACTCTATCCCATTAGGGCCTGCCTAGAGATGTCAGATTGGCATCCACGTCTGTAACAGTGAAAAGCGGGGATCCACCAGCCTATATCGCCAAAGAACACCCATAAAACACCATGTCAGGTGCACCATCACGATACCCAAGCAGCGAGTTTTGTTACAGTCGATGGTCGACGCGCCAGCTGTCGCGGGCTCCTTGTCCAATCTGGGTGGATGGGGGGCAGCTTGGCGGTCTGGTCTGGGGGTGCTTTCATGGGTACTTGAGGCTCTTGTTACCCCTGGGCTCCTCCTTGTCCTTCCCAACGGGCGTGATCTACAGTTCAGACAGGCGCGGGTAGGAATGGCGACATCAGCATAAAAGAACTGCCGATCTCCCAAGCTTTCACGTCCGTGAAAACATTCGTTTCTTGTAGTTGCACCATTGTTTGAAGTGGCCCCCGACACCTGCCAAGTAGTGGGGTGGCAAGGGGGAGAGATGTGGGCAAACCCAAGCCAAGATGTCACTGTGGTTTGTTTCGTGACGTTCTCTCGGCATTGATTAATAAAGTGGGGGATGGGAATGCAACAGCTGATGGACGTTATATTCCTCTGATTACCACATCACCTTTTAGCCATCGTATATACAGCTGCTTTTGTGTGCTCCTTTTCTACCACCATGTCCGAATTCATACCAATAGTATAATTTGAACCGACTTATTAGACAGAAGTTGCCGCCTTTGCCGCTCATCCTCATAAGGCCATCAAAATTAGGTCCAATTCCATAAGGGAGCCTGACGCGATGCGCAGGGTGACCCGTGGGGAAACCTCGCGAGAGATTCCAGCCTCCTTTCTCAAGACTGCACATTTGTACCACGTCTCTGGCACTGGACCGCAGTGTTCGTAACACTGGCAATAGCTTCTTTGATCTCTTTCGCACGTATCCATTGTATATTCCATCATCCATCCAGGCTTGCTTGCTTTACATCCTCTTAACGTCTCTAAAGTGCCTCATCAACACCACATTCAGGTACTGAAAACGACGTCTTACTAACTTGAAGAAGACATTCTTGTTTCCTGAAACCTCGCCTAAAACCCCGCTGGCCCACGACCGCCAAGATGATCCGAACTGTGGAGTGCGAAACGATTGGCCCGCTAGATGGAGAACCCATGATCCCTAGCCCGTTAACTTAGCGGACGCGCTTCTCGATATGGCCGCCTTTAATTGGTAGAATCCTGGCTTATTGAAACTGCGAGCCTGGGTCACTGGTTCGACTAAGGATGAAAGCTAGCAATCGGTCGCTCCTAGAAACCTAGATATAGATGTAAGAAGGATCCGATACAGGAGTTCGGTGCTTACGCCTTGCCCGGCACGGCATTGACAGCCAGGAAACGCCAAGGCATGAAATCAGCCTCAGTTGTCGACCCACGTAAAGCGCTCCGATTCTCGGATGGCAGCCAACGCCATCAACTTCGGCTTGTGACTTTCCATATCACGTCTCAGGCCGGCCGCAGATGTAATGTTAGCATCCGCCTCGTCTTAGCTGCGATGCTCAATGTACTAACAGTTCCAGCCAAGTCTACAGAGTTAAATGGAGTGAATTCTCTGAACTCCCACATGACCCCATGTGAAGGACAAGGTAATATACCGAGAAGGCTAATCATTACAGTGGCATACCTATTTAACCTACGGAACTCCCATAGGGGCATCACACTATGTCACACGTCGTCGTATTGGGGTAAGTCGTTGGCCCCTAAGTTTTCGCGGGCGTTCCTGTCTGAACTGTGAACCGGATAGTGCCGGAGTCATCGGCCTCAGCTCAGCCCTGCTGATCCAAGGTCAGGGTCACCAAGTAACCATCTTGGCCCGCGACTTTCCCGGCCCCTTCGAGACAATAGACCCAAAGACGCAAATCAACTACACCTCGCCATGGGGCGGGGCTCACAACCGCATGGTGCCTCCCACCAACGCGGTCGAGGAACGGGAGCACGCGATAAGCATCGCGACGTTCCGCAGGATGCGCGCTCTGCATGACCGCCATCCCGAGGCCGGGCTCTCTTTCATGAAGGGCATCGAGTATCTCGAGGCCCCGGGTCCCCAGTACCTCGCTATCACGGAGGAGATAGCTAAAGAAATGGGGATGGAGCGGTTTCGTCTGCTCAAACCCGAGGAACTGCCCGAAAAGGTCAAATGGGGCTGCGAATACGATACCTGGTGCGTGAATCCCGTGGTGTACTGCAGCTTTCTTCTTCGGAGATTTGTCTTTGCCGGCGGTAAAGTTGTCAAGAGGGAAGTCCGAGACCCCGTCGAGATCTTCGCGATTACGGAGCTCGGTCCTGTCAATGTTGTGGTCAACGCATCTGGTAGTGGGTTCGGGGACGAGAACGTCTTCATAACACGAGGTATAACAACCCGAAGGCATCTGGCGAGGTCGCTGTGTTAACGGAGAGTTCAGGGCAAACATGCCTAGTAGCCAACAACACGTGTTCGGCGACCATCACAAGGCAGAACGCGGACGGCGCGTGGGCTTTCTGTATACCGCGCAACTTCGACGGCGGCACTATCATCGGCGGCACGAAAGAACCCAATGACTGGAACCCCAACCCGTCACCCGAGACGCGTGCCCGATTGCTTCGAACGTTCACCACGGCATTTCCGCAAGTTATGGGAGACGTAAATGAACTTAGAGTTATTCAGGACATCGTCGGCCGGCGACCGACGCGGAAAGGCGGCATGAGGTTAGAAAAAGAAGCCGTCACCCGAGACAAGTGTATCATCCATGCGTACGGCCTTGGGGGACGGGGTTATGAGTTGAGCTGGGGCGTGGCCGAGGGCGTTATGAAGCTGCTGGCTGAACATGCCAAGTCTACTAGACACTCCAGATTATAGCGTAGTGGACTTAGCTTGGTTTTAATATAGTTACAAAGCTGAACATCGAGGATCGTCGTCCCAACCGGCTTTTGCCGCATATAGAAGATGTCATGTGAGACTTCTCCGCACTCCGCGGTCCCGCTTGTTCCATTCTGGACCGTAAAAGCAGACGGAACCCACGGCCGGAATATGCCGCCCCGACAGGTTACTCTTTTCGCATAATGGACGACTTCGGAACGTGCCAATGTCCCTATCCAAAAGAACATTCATGGCGTCATCGAATAAGCGGATATCAACATGACGATACCCCGCACCTGGATGACAAACTTAAGCAGGATTACCAATTGCACTAGATACGCAATAATTGCGACGTTTGATTTCTAATGAACGAAAAATTGCTGTAACTATGATTTCGGCACATGGGCCTGTACTTACAAGACTCGGAACAGTCATCAACCCGTGGGACTACCACTAATGCATCGGGTATATAAAGCGTCTCGATGTTGAGACCGGATGACACATACTCCGTACTTGGAGCCTACTTATCCTACTCTCAGTCGCCTCTTCATCATCAAGACTTAGTATTCGGCACATAGCGAATCCAGTTACTGACAATGGCGGAACATCTCTACATCGCAGAGACCCCGAAAGAGGTCTCGTCGGCCAAGGGGCTGCACCTGATCACGCAGAACACGTCGAACGGGCAGGCGACGCAGATCCTGCTGGAGGAGCTGGCCGACGCCTACGGGACGTCGTGGGGCACGACGCTCATCAACATCTCGACCAATGAGCAGAAGAAGGAGTGGTTCCTGCGGCTCAACCCCAACGGCCGCATCCCCGTGCTCGTCGACAACACCCAGCAACCCCCGTTCCCCGTCTTCGAAACCTCGGCCCAGCTGCTGTACCTGCTCAAGTTCTACGACCCGGAGGACAGGTTCGGCTTCAAGGACGAGCTCGAGCGCAGCGAGGCCCTGCAGTGGCTCTTCTTCTGGCACGGCGGTGGAGCGCCCTATCAGGGCCAGGTGCACCACTTCCAATGAGCGGCGCCCGAGAAGATCGAGTGTAAGCTGACTATTCCTTCTCCCTCCTCCGTCTTCCTCTTCGCACTCCACCTATCGGGAGCAGAAGGAACCCCGCTAACCAGGGGGGACGTGTAAAAAGACGCTCTCAACCGCTTCAGGAACGAGACTCTGAGGGTCTTCGGGGTTCTCGAGATCCAGCTGAGCGGGATCTACCGGGGCGGCGAGCCGAAGGACTACCTCGCCGGGAAGGGCAAAGGTAAGTATAGCGTCGCCGACATTAAGGCGTGGGCGTGGGTCAAGGGCTGGCGGCGCAGCGGCTTCACCGAGGAGGAGGTCGGGAAGTTCCCGAACCTGCTGAAGTGGATCGACCGCATCGCTGCGAGGGACGCCGTCCAGCGCGGCATCGGAGAGAAGTATATCCCAAAATAGTGGTGCATGAGGTACTGCGCAGGTAGCGGAATGACGGGAGCCCCCGAAGTCTTGTTTGGAAGCCGTTTGCTTAAGTGTGTATTGGCCCCTAGGGAATCCAAGCTTTCTCAGGGACACGCAGGTTGTCACGGTAAAAATGGGGGTCTAATGGGCTCCAATCAGACACCCCTGGTAGGCTCCACCAGCGCCTATAAAAGGGGGATCCGATCAGCTCAGGTGGTTAGGAAAGTTCTTCCTTAGAGTCAGAGCTCCCAATATAGCCTCAATTTCTTCTGTGACACAGGTTAATGGACTTGTCAATGCGCGAGGGGATATTCAGCGCTCGAGTTATCTAGAAAAACTAAACAGGGATCAGCTCAGTCTGTTCGAAGGACCCTGTAAGTTCTGGATGTCTCTGGGGTTAAAGAGTGTATGTTATGCATCTATCGCATTCTGAAGGGTGGGATAGGCATAATTTGATCGCCCAAGCTGCGACCGATACCACAATCCTACCTCCCGACCGTTTCCTACCGGACCTCTTGAACATGTAAGCAGCTGACAACATGACGGAATCGATGATTTGGCCAAGCCTCCGTCGTGAGATATCCCGTTTCCGCCTGATTTCGCTCTAAGCGTCTCCAGCCGTTCGTCGTTGGGCACTACCAGTAGCTGTATGAGCCTTGCAGAGAGGCTTGTGACGGCTTTTCCAGTCCGCCGCCTGGCACTCTCTACCGCAGTAGAAGACCGAGTTGCACGCCTGGCATGTCTTCAGCTTGTCCCGGTGGAGCATAGATTTGGGGCACTGTGGTGCGAAACCGACAAGTTTAGCTTCTAGCCATTATTCCGATATCAGCATCATGGGCTTACGTTATAGTTGCCACAGAGCATTTCGCCCTTCGCTGCGCCTTTGAGACGCATCACTCTAGCGCCATCAAAGTTGCCCTGAGCCTCCCTGAGGGCGGCGACGTTTTCCCTTGTGGCAGCAGCGTCAAGTCTTGGCCCGAGTCCCAGTCCACCGTGGGTTTGGTCTTCCCTGACTTTCAGTGCCTTGAGTAACGGCTCCTGGGCTTCCTCCAGCCGTCCGGCTCTCAGGTATGTTTCGCCAAGGGCGTTGAATGTGATGGCGGCCTGTATGGAGAGCTCCGGATATGCTCTCAGTTTAAGATCGAGAGCCTGCAGATGAAGAGCGATGGATTCATCAAGCCTGCCTGAGCGCATAGCGTGCTGGGCCTCATTGGAGAGTCCGACGGCGGTCGAGTTGGCCTCGATGATCGCAGCCTGAGCGGACGCATCCAGGCGAGGATCAATTGTGTTCAGATTGAAGAAGTCATCATTCATGATTACGGAGGAATAGAGAGTTGAAAGTTCATTGGTCGCTTCAGGTTGAAGGTAGTAATACAATGAAGGTCTCCCTCTGGAAGCTTAAGGATGCGGGGGAAATTGAACAGCCCAATGCCAGGGTCTATCCCTAATATAGTTGGCTTACCTGTTTGTGAAATATATGCTTCTTGTCCTTTCGACAACGTTTCTCGGGAGCCAACGTTATCGTAGATAGGCATTAACCCCCATGCTGCCAGCACGGGCCAGCCATTGTGGAAAATTTATATGCGCTAGATGCATTTTGCGAAATATTTTGGAAAGTGTACTTGGAAGATGTGTCTCGAAAGGGATGCGCCACCCATCCGCAGTCATAACCAGCGTAAAACCATATTCGCAGCTGCTTACCGGCGCTGTGGCCAGTCCTGCTCCAAGCTTAGGTGAGTTACCCTTACGTCGGCAGTTATACCTCTACGTTACAGTAGCATAAGGAATAAAACACACAAGACGACGTCGAAGCCGTTTCCGGAGCTGTTCTAGGGGATTCAATACGGATTGCAAGCTATGTAAGCGCCTTCTGGTCTTCAAGAAACGTGGAATGATCTGGACTGGGAGTAGAAGAAGACTTAATTACGAGGCAGAAGAGCCTATAACTCCCTAGGTTACGCTGCTGACTTCTTGTTGCCTCTCCTATGGGAAGAAGAGCTGAGGGCAGCCCCTGCCTCTTAACATAGAAAATGCATTACAAGAAGCCATTAAGCTACAACCGAAAGCAAGACGACCCTTTGATGGCGAATTGTTGCAGTCCTTGGAGCTATGGAATCCACACCCTTTCTACAGGACTTTCCATGCAACTCCCATTCAAGCCCCCGTTTAAAGATTCCTTGAAATTTGAATCGCCAGGAGTCGTGGAGGAATCCCTGAGCTTCCGGCCTTCTATCACAGCGGTCTTGTTTCTTGCTTCTCGCTACCCAGCCTGGGCCCCTCTGAGCCATCGTCTCTAATTCCGCTGTTGCTGTCATGATGGCGAGGGGGTTCAAAGCTCTGATTCATTATCGGTCAGGACAGCTCTCAGCCTAGCATCCAACTTTTCAAGAGGGCTTTCCCTATGACTGGAAACTCATTATTGACTGCTGTGTGTCTTCCAAAGGAAGGATAAAGTACACGGGGTCTTTGAGCCACGTATCTAGTAACTACTGACCTCTGGTCTGGGTTGAAGACAGGACGCTTTTGTTCGATTAGTATGCTACGAAGTAGATTGCTATATATCTTGTCCAGTATTCCATGATACGGATTCGTGTTCTGGTGTTGTTAGGCGTGTATGTCTATGCCCAGATGGTCATATTTGTACTCTATGTTACTTTGCGACCCTCTAGCCGTACTGCCTCACACTTAGCACTCCCCTCTCTTACCCACCCAGTATGTTACCAGAGCCTGATTCGACACCAGCCAGGGATCCAATTATAATCATCTCTATAGCTTAAGCTAGCAGATGACCTGGGCTTACGAGTAAGCCCCGCGCCGGCCCTGGCCCCTGGCCTCAACAATTTGATCACTCTACGCCCACAGCAGCGGGTCGAACATATTCTCTAAGCTCCCACGATCTGTCCACAGTATCCTGTCGTGGCAGGGGCCATCTACCTGCTGCCATATCTTGGAAGCTACTACTGTTAGCCTCGTTTTGTCTAGAGGGAATGTCGTGGTCCCACGGCGTATAGCACTCAGAGGGCCGAGACCCTTCTAACTGGCCTATGTACCCAATCCGTCCGATGATGACTTGTTATTTCTTCGCAATGTCGCTAGTTATCATCTGATTCGGTGGTAGCCGCGAATCTGTTGCCGTCCCTACAGTCCAGTTGTGAAGGGAGATGCCTGCCTGGCGGTAGAGCCTAGAAGCAGCTATTAGGACTCGGTCTCGACCTGGTAACCCCTGACCCAGACGGCGTCTTCTCTATACCGCTCTTCCGATGAATAAGACGATATAATGTGGCTCTTGGGGATAGTCTTCGTGCCAGGCCACTCGTTTGACGATGTCTAGCCAGAGTTGATGTTGAAATACTCGAGCCGGTAGTATGGCCCACCAGCAGCCTAACGAACAAGACGTCATTAGTGAGACTCTATGACCTGACAACAGGTTCTACAAGGGACAATGGGCACTTACTAGAACAGGGATTCTGTCTCACTTACTGGGAACCCGGTCTATCTCGGCCCTAAGCGATACGGAGGAGTGGGACAAGAATGTTGGTGTTTTCTGGCGATCACGGCAAGTTGTACCGGATCTGCTATGGCTCAATCCTAACCAGCTCGTACTTGGCATCAAGACACGGCCCCCAGCCACCCGATGATCGACAACTAGCCCACGTCGCCTATTGTCGGTTGGCAGGCCGCGAGAATGGACTCATTCCACAGAGCCTGAGCTGCTTGCGTTTGTCGAATAGGTTGACTTGGGGATTGTGATATGGAATATTGCGACGCTCTTCTTGGTGGCTTGTACAGAACTTCTGAGCGGGAGATATTGCGACTGACGGAATAAAGCACGGATAAAGAGCATATGCTTTTACAAAATGCAGGCTTCGATTTAGTATGGGTTGGCCATCAACATCCAGGAGTAGGCTGCTAGGCAACGCTATTCGCCTCTGAAGCAGCCCCGGGGATCCCTCAGCACATCAACTACGGACACGATTTACTCCCTAGGGGGCTTTAGAGGGACACGAACACCTATCGCGGTACCTCAAAGCATCAGTACCTAGGTACCTTATGTGGAATGGCATACAGCCCCGCCAAGCACCTGGCACCCAGCCCTACCCCGCCGGTCCTCTATACCGTCACTTAGCGATAACGTCTTAGGGACACGCCCCAGGCCCTCCAAAATTTGCTCACGTATGGAAGGTGAGACTCACACTAGCCTGACAGTCGCGGATTCCCAAAAAATGGCGATTACGCTGTGGAAGGAGCGGTGTTGCCTGCTAGGCTGCCTGAGGATCGATGAGCTGCTGGCGACCATATCACGGTTCTACGATACATGTGGAGAAGATTCTAGAGCCAGAACACATCTACGATCATGGTACCAAGCGGTTTGGGGCTGTGTTTAGTTGGCTTACTGAGAGAATTCCATTTCTCTGAATCTAAGGCGCCGTATTGCTGTCCCACCGGCATTCCGAGAGCCTAAGGCAGCTTGGAAATGCCTGAAGACGCTGGTCAGGCCATCATGAAGCTCATAATAGTGTTATACATCCCCGTGTTTCCTGTTTCCTTGCCCTACGTCCTGTTCCGTCCCTCAGTATTCTTCCCTGTCATCGTCCAAGAGTGTTCTTCGCGATAGAGATGCGAGGCGGGCGGATGATCGTGGGTAGGAACCTGGGTTTTGTCCATTAATACACGGATTCCATATTGCTAAGTTGGAATAATACGTACCTAGACACCGTACTTTCCGTAGAGCTTTGCGGCCTCGCCTGTGCCCTTGAGGCCGTGATCCCTGCGGTAATGGGCCAACATGAGATGCTTGCTTCTCATCGAGAAACCACAGTCCTTGGCGGTGCCGTCATCATCGTGGACCGTTTCTCTGCACATGATGGGCTGGGCGAAGGCGGCTTGGTCCGCTGCGTACTTTGAGTCGGGGTTATGCATCTTGCGATGCGAGCCGATGTTATGCTTCTCGTTCTTGATGAGGGTTCCGCATTGAGTGCCGTCCGGCTTCTCGATATGGCATTGGTACATGAACTCTCCGGACTTGGTCTTCACCACGGCACCCAAGTCTGCGATAACTGACTCTTGTGGCATGTTGTTGAGGTGGAAATAGAGTGCTGGAGATAGAGGTTTGGGTGTATGTATCAATAGAGGGGGGTGTTGAAAAAGAAATTGGAAGAGGCAATGTGGGTTGTGGTTGCGGGTCAAGGTTGAAATACGACTTAGATCGTCGATATACTCTAACGTGTTAACTATGACTCACTGTCAGAGATGCTTTTGTCACGAACAGAAAGTTGTAGAAGGAAGGAAAAAGTGAAGTTTCTAGTGCCAGGGAAGGTTTAAGTAGTCATGTACCTCGTCGATATAGACTTGAGTTGTCGATGTGGTCTTGAGTCGCCGTATAGCCTTGTCACGTCGATATACTTCACGCCGGTGACTCTGGCTAATTGCCATCAGGTATGCTTCTATCACAAAACGAAAAGTTGTAGAAGGAAGGAAATGAATGAAATTTCTGGTGCTAGGGAAGATTTAAATAGTCACTTACCTCGTCGATATAGCCTTGACTTATCGACGTAGTCTTAAGCTGTCGACTACGGTTTTGGTGTCTGCGGAGATGCTCCTGTCAAAAATTTTTGTAGAAGAATGGAAGAGGTAGATGTGTGATGGTGGGTGGGGAAGGTTTAAGTAGTCAGTTGTGTCGTCGATATAGATGTAAGTCGTCGTATAGCTTTGTTTGTCGAGACACGCTAAGCTGTCGAGAGATTTTAAGGCGTCGACTATGATTTGATGTCCACAGGTGTGCTTCTGTTACTGTAGGACAAACGAAACGACGTCGATACTTAATGGTGGGGGAGGCTAAGAAGTCGCTTACATCGTCGATAGGGGTCAGGGTTGCTGATATATCCCTAAGTTGTCAACGCGGCTCTGTCTCGTCGATATACTCTAAGCCGTCGACTATGACTCACTATCAGGCATGCTTCTGTCCAAAAAAGTTATGGAAGGAAGGAAGAGAGGCGGGTTTCTGGCGGGAGGGTAGGAGTAAGTAGTCACTTATACCGTCGATAGAGCCTTAAGTTCCTGATATGACCATGAGTTGTAGATATGGCTCTGTCTCGTCACTACACTCCAAGCTGTAACCTATGACTTACTGTCAGGAGTCTTTCTGTAAAAAGAAGCCTTAGAAGGTAAGAAGGAGAATTTAGTCTTTGTAGCAGTACAGGTTAAAATATCGAATACATCGTCAATATAGCTTTAAGTTGTTAATGTATGGAGTCGTCGATAGCGATATTATTTTATTAACGTACTTTAAGCCGCCGACTATAAGTTGCTGTCTAATATACTTCAGTTAAAGTAGAAAGTATGGAGGAAACTTAAATCTAGGTAGTAGGACAAGTCTAAGTACTTACGTACATCGATAATCAACTTAACGTTATTGTTATAGATTTGTCTCGTCGATATATTCTAAGCAGCCGACGGATATTATTATCCCGGAAGCACCTATTACATAGGATGTAAAGGCGAAAAGAAGCGGAAGATGTTAAAAGTAGCTCAGGTTTAAGTCCTTACATTATTAATAGGGTCGAGGTTATTAACAAGACAAAGTTGTCTATAAGTCAAGGTTGCCTAACTTATAATCTTATATGCTTTTATAAAAATTTTAAAGGGAAGAAAAGAAGTCAAGGCATAGTAATAAGACAGGTTTAAGTATTTATATGTCTCGTCGATATAGCCTAATTTCGGGTTTACTTTATACTACTGATAAAGGCTAAGTTGCAGATATATTGTAGGTTGTTAAGCTAATTAATGTCGTCGATACAATCCAGCTTCCTAATATGCCTAAGTGCCCTATGTAGGCTAGGTTGTTAATGTGGCATTACTGGTCGAATACAACCCACTGTTAAGGTAGGAATACCTGTGTAAGGAATGGTTGTAATATTTATGAAGACAGAATTAGGTTGTGATTACCGGTCAGGTCGAGATTGGACGTGCAGGCGGTCGACTATGGTTAGCATCGTTGATCATGGCTCGGTATCCGATGCGGCGCTTTAAGACCGGGTTGTGGGAGTAAAAGCAAGAAAGAGTGGCATTCCTATTGCGGTTCAGGTTGAAATATTTCTAAAACACGAACAGATCCATTCAATAAGCCATGTTGTCGTCTTATCCTTTAAGGTTCATCCTGTATCCATTTCCTGGGCTTCCTTGCCAAAATTTCCCTTAAGCCTTATCGTTGACGTATTACCCTATAAGGCCTATTGCCAACTTCTGTCTGGCGCATCATGATTAACTTGCGTGTTATGGTTTCATTGTTGGTATCTCATTTCACTGGACTCTTTGCCGGCTGGAACATGTAAGCCTAATTGTCAGCCTATTCCTTTAAAAAATATTGTCGATTTGTCACCCTGGAGGTCACCTAACGGAATGTCTCCCTTTAAGTGTTTCTGTCAACTCTTCGTTGTTGCTCTTCTTTGTTTATGAAAATCAGTTCGAAGTTCTTAAGCTTTTAGCAGAGCTGTATTTGTTAGGAAAGGCCCTACTCTCAATTCATGACCGTCTTTAATGCCTGCTTTGCAATTGTCGGGTTTCGGGAAGAGATGAGGAATGTATATGGGTCTCCAAATCTATTTAGGAGGTAAGTGGGGGACATTTGCTTCAAAAATCCCCCTTGCCACTTGTGTCCTTCCAAGCACATTGCTGGCCTACTACATTATTAGTCTCATTAAAGACCTAGACACTAACAGCTATTCGTTGATGCCCCTTAAGCTGAATTGCTGGATAATAGTGCTAACCAGGTCAAACAGTCAAAGAGACGTGGGCGGAGTGGGCGTCAGGTCCGGACCAGGAAACATAGTGAGTGCCATACACGACGAGGATCACCTGGTGAGGGCGCCCATTATCATGGTTTGTCTGGTAGTGGCTTATCATATTTTGCTCGAAATCTGTGGCACGACAGCAAGGAGTTGCATTACCATTGCCAGGGGTCTATATGTGTATAATCGGGTGGTTAAAGCTCAGCAGCACTGGCGCTATGTTGGTAGTAACGCACTAATTTTGCCATAGAACACACCCTCCACTTTATGATTGGGAATGGTGACAGTATTGCAAGCTTTGCAGCTGACATTACAGGTTCGGCATTAATGTGTTCAAGTGCTTATTAAGCGTTGACGAAATAAAATGGTTAATCCTAAGTGTCTGATGGTCAGCTGCACGTTGTCCTGGTGTAATACCCAGGCATTTATGTGTGGTTGGAAGTGGGAAGAATTGGAGTAGGGAATGATAGAGTGAAATGGCTTATAAAATAAGGCACCAAGACAATGGAGTTGATTCAAACCATCTATGGCTGGGTAGGGCAGCTTGACCAGCAATAACACATACAGGTATGCATCCATGTGGAGAGAGAATCCGGTAGAAAGGCATAGGATATCATGGACTCTTCGTTATGGTGGGACTATCATAACTTTCGTATCTGCAGCTATGGAACCTTTCTCGAGTAGATCTGATGGTTGTGGTTTTGTAAATCGTTGTAATTATAATGTCATAGGGTGACGCCGAAGGGCAAAAGATAGGTGGGCATTAGAGGTCCGTGCCTGTCTCTATATTAAGATTATGTGAGACGGGAGAGTGTTTACCAATGGTACCTTGGTGATAGATGAGGTCCCATATGCCTCAGGGCCACCATGTCAAACTTCGGTGTCGGTTACGGTGTCGTATTAGTAAAGACACTGCAAGGTTAGGTACAGCTTTATGAGATGTCTTACAAGGTCGAACCAAAGTCCTGGCCCAATTAAGCGAATCTCTCTTATTCTTTTGATAATCGCGATAGTCTACATACCTGACGTCCCGGCCATACGCCTCGACATAATCTTACACCAAAAACGTCCAGAAGCTAGGGTACACGAACTCCTCCTCGAATATCCTCCTGACCTGCTCCAGGACGAACCTCTCGACTTTGCCGACGTTCTTCAGGCTCTGCTTCGAGCCCTCCCTCTGCCCGATCTCGCTCTCGACCCTGATCTCCTGGAGCAGGCCGCCCAGTCTGCCCTTATTGCTGCTTCCCCCTTTTTCCTTCCCTTTCGCCCTCGCCCCCCCATCGCCACCGCGACGGTGATGTTGCTCCTCGTCGCCGTCGTTGTCGTCGCTATCCCCCACGGCAGCAATGGCGTCCTCGGGGCTTAGGAAGCAGAAGTGGACGCGCTTCCGGATATAGGCGACGACGCCCACGCCGTCAAACGTGAGCCCCGTGATGTTGAGCTTGACGGGGATGCCCACGAAGCTGGGCATCGGGTAGTCGAGCAGGATCTCCGCCGTGAGTAGCAGCCGCACGCCGCCCGAGTACTTGATGCGGAACACGGCCTGCAGGTCCTCGGGCCTCGGCTCGCGGAACCTGCGCGGCTTCTCCTCCTCGTCCTCGTCCTCCTCTCCCTCCTCGTCCTCTTTGCGGTCCCCTTCGCCGCGGCCTTGCTCCCCTTGTTCCCTGCCTCCCTCGGCGGCGGCCTTTTCGAAACTCCCGTCTATCGTCGTGGACGGAGTAGCCACCGACCCTCCTGGCCCGTCCCTCGTCGGCGGCCTCGTCGCGCTCGTCGGCGTGGGCGCAAGGGACGAGACGCTGTGCTTCTCTCTCAGCAACGGGTCCGGTTGCGGCGCCGACAGCGACGAGGCCGAGAAGTCTGCGACGGAGACGGAGCCCTGCGACGAATTCCTATTGTGGTGTCTTGCGCGCTGGTGGCCACCGGTAGCACCACCACCGGCGGCAGCTGCTGCGGCTACGGCACGCCCCTGCGGGAGAAACTGCTGCTGGCTGGCCATGTTGTCGAGCCACCCGTTGAGATTGAGGTGCTGCGCGCCGGCCACAGCGGCCAGCGGCGTCTGGGTGCCGGACCAGCCTGGCGCGAGCTTCGCCTGCAGGTAGTGCATGTTGGAGGTACCGCCAGGGATGCCGGGCGTGGAGGCGCCGAGGCCGAGGAACGGCGAGCCGAGATCCGGCGTCGCCAGCCCGCTGCGCAGCCCCGCGGCGTGAATGTGCGGCGGGAATGGGAACTCGGTGCCGCCGCCGGCTGCAGCAGTGGGCGGTGTGCTCCCACCACCCCTGCCGCTACCACTCATGCCCACGCCCAGCCTCCATCTCTGCTCGGCCCTCCTGCGCCGCTCCGCGGCCCGGATCGAGTCCGGGATGACCTCCTGGGGACTGCTATTTCCCCTGCCGCGGGTGTGGGCAGCGGCGGCATCCCCTTCTCCGTCATCGCTGATGTCGTCATCATCATCGCTGCTACTGCTGTCCTCCTCGTTCTTCTCGTAGAAGTCCGGCAGTGGGTCACATATGTCCTTGAGGACGACGTCCGGGGCGACGTCGCCGAAGTCGAACTCGTGTACCCTGACGGACTTGATGAAGCGCGGCAGCGGCACGCTCTGGAATTTGGTGTGGATGAAGTCGCGGATGGACTCGGCCAGGGCGGCGCCGTCGGGCCCACCCGTCAGCGTCTCCCAGTTGAGCTCAATGGACATGCGAACCCCGGGCAGACATAGAATAAAGGCAGATAACCTAGCTAGGTTGGAGGAAGGTCTGTTTCAAGATGCTGCAGAGCCCTCTCTCTGTAATTTGTTTCCACCTATTTTGCTGCTTTGGTGTGAGTTGAGTTGCGTACTAGAAAAGTCAAATAAGACGGAGGTCCATGCCAGCTCAAGCTTGCTTGCCGCTGAACGTTTAGTGGGTTCTAGCGCTAAAAGCCTCGTAACAGCCCACGAACGAGACCTCCAACCGCCTATCTTTCAAAGGTCTATTCATCGGGTACATACTATCCCCATCACCACGTAACTGGGCGCTTTTGATTGGGAATGGATTTATGGGGTCTCGAGGGTGTTATCAAGATGTCAAAATTCCACATCAGGTTATTTATTGCACAGGGCACCAATCAAATAAAAATTTCGCTTGTTGGAGCTGCCGATACTGGAGTTGGAGCGTTAGAGTTCTTCGGTTGCCAATGAAGGCCTACAAGTTCCTCCTAATTTGCATCCATTTGCCATAGCCACCGTAGAAGCTGGCACGTGTTAGCATACGATTCATTCATTCATCCATAGAGGTATCTACTCTGTCTGCAGAACCAAGATGCTTGATACGCTCAACATCCTGGAACGGCCCTAACGCTAGTGGAAAATATCCCTGCCGAAGGAAACAGAACAACTCCGTTGAAATGCTACTACGACGCCCCTTAATGGACATCAATCATAACGAATGCCAGGCGCTCCCGTATTGTCACGACCTATTGCTATGCCTGAGCGAGACTATCCCTGGCGACGGTACATTCATCGCTCACGGCATTGGCCTCTTGACGCGGTCTAGATGTCGCGAGCGGCGTCCCGAACTGGTGCCAGCAATTAGGGGCTTGTAAAATATACCTACAAAGGATCAAGTTAGCAAAGAATAACTCCCCAAACTAAGAAATCGACTATGTGAACATACCTTGCCATAGCCTCGCGGAACCGAGATTTGTACTCCTTGGGACTGGTGACAGTGGGTCTGTTGCGGCCCCCGCCCGCGAATCCGCGGTCCTTGATCCAGGACTCGAGCTTCTTGTCCCACGTGTAGGTGCGGATGCAGTCGATGATGCCCACCACGAGCTCCTTGCGGGTCTCATCGACAGCGATCATGAGCGAGTAGTCCATAACGTTCTGCCTCGCCAGGAACAGCGTGTCGTTCCAGACGCTCGCGCGGAGTAGCTTCTTCGAGTGCTCGCGCGCGAACAGGGGCGACTCGTAGATGTACTCCACCATGTTCTCGTCCAGCAGCACTTCGTTCTGCTCCCCGGTCGACTGGATCTTGCGGTTGCGCATTGAGCCCTTGAGGTCGAAAATCCGCGTTGGTGACCGGTCATAGAATAGGTTCTCCATCAGTAGAAGGTCTAGTTTGATTTCCGTGTTAGTCATCGGATTTTTTATGATAATCTGGAAGAACCCTAGCATCTTGGCGATTACGCTGGGCAGATCGTGGAAGAGCGCCTCCGCCATGATACTGAAGTAGGCTGGAGCGAATTTGAGAAAGGCGGTTGTTTCAACGGGAGACAGAGACTAGTCGAATATTAGTCAGGAGCGAGACCAGCGAAAGGAGTCCTACACACCTTCATGACCATACGGTCGTCTTGTGTTTTCAAGAAGACGGACTTCGTCTTCCCACCTTTCGAGTCCCATTTGAGGCAGCGAGAAAGGGATTCGACAATACGGTCTGCGACACCACATTTTCGGCGCAGGGCATCGAATTGCTCAGCATAGAATATTTTGACAAGCATCTTAGCGGAGCCCTCTGTGAACTGATATTTGTAGTGGCTGCTGGTCGTATGGATGAGGCTCGTTTCTAGGTGGTCTTCGCTTATTGGCTCCGTCGGGTCTGAACGCGTCTCATCATCATCAAGGTCCGACATTGGCTCTCCGTCTTCTCCCCGTCTCCTGCGATGAAATCTACGAAGCTTCTCTTTGTAATCCTCAGAGCTAAGAGCAAATGCGATTAGCGAACTTGGCTCATCTTCCCGCACGATAATATCCGAGTCAACAAAGATGTGGTCCGTAACATTGAACGGGTAGTCCAAGGGTGGCCATTCGCTTGCTGACCGCTCATTCCAAAAATTTGTAAGCACCTTCATGAAGTTCATCTTGTCATGTTTAGGTAATTCCAACGGAATCTCGGCTGTGGAGTCAAGCGACTCGGCGATTTCTTCGAGTGTCGTGCCTTCGAGTATTGACTGTTCCGCGTCACTTTCTCCCTGCTCGTCATCGGTGGGACCGTGGCTAGCGGTGTGATGGGTTTGGTCATCCGTCTCGGCCTCGGTGACGGTCTCGTCTCCGTGACTGACATTCTCCGTTGGAGCATGCGAGCTTTGTGACGTTTCTTGGGATATTCGAGCTGGCGGTTCAGGGGCTGTGGTTGCCGCTGTGACATCAACTTTAGACTCATCCGGCGATTTTTCCATCGACTGATAATCCTCGGCCGGACTTGGCTCTTGCACGGCTTCATCTGCATCCTCGTACACTTCGACGATTGCTTTCGTCGTAGAATGTTGGAGAAAAGGTCTGGATTGCGACATCTGGGATGCGCGCTTCTTCCGATCTCTTTCGCGCTCCTTTTCAAATTCTCGACTAAGCTGCTCGAAGTGCTTACGGATTGTCGATACCCTTGACGCATCCTTTTTGCCCACGAAACGAGGGATGGCGGATAGATTACCCTTTCGACCAGAACGGAGGCCAAACAATTTCTTATCTCCTTTAAGCGCTTCGTTCGTCGGCGTCTTGCGAAGGTCCACCCCAGAAGTATTCTCCGTCGGTGTTAATCTGTCTTTGGAAATCCCAAGAAACCTCTTCCCTGTCGCTGAATGCAGGCGAGGTAGGGTTGGTGCACTGTTCACAGGTTGTGAAATGGCGCGAACCATAGGAGGCGACACGGCCAATCCCGCCCTACGGGAAGGACCGCGGTCTGGTGTGTTCTTAGGAGACTCGATGATGGGCAGGTCCTGTTCATTACTTAGTGCTTTTGCTGATTTCGCCTCTTCGGGTACGACTAATTGTTGGCAGCGCTTGAGCTGCTCTACCTGATCGGCCACTGATGATGACGTCGAAGTTTGAGCCGGCGCTTCTGAGTCCCGATAGGTCGCAATCGACTCCTGAGCACTTTCTGGGGCTGTGGGAGTCTGTGGCGTGGTCATGGGAGCCTGTACATGACTTACGCTAGGGACGTGAAGCGTGGGAGATTTTGGTGTTGCTAGATCCAGGGGATCCATCCGCCCCAGAGTCTCATCTGTTGCGGAAGAAAGCGACGCTGCTTGTGGAGGTGCTTCAGAAGGTGTCTTCGAACTGTCGCCCGGCTGCGAAATATCGATACCAACATCAGAAGGCTGTGAAATGGAGTTTTGATTATCTTCCGCATTATCGGCCGGAACTGTTTTCTCGCCGCCTTCCGGCATCTCGACCACAGCCTCGTTGCTGGAAAGCGACTCCTTCGATTCATCTGTGAACATTTTTCGCAGGTGCAACACCGTCAACTTCCTGATGTCCTTGTCAGAAGGGAGAAAGTCGGCTTCAAATTGTGCAAAGGTCGCGTCCCATTCCGTGACCTTCTCTAGCATTTCGCGAAGAACAACGTTCAGAGGTATAACCTCGTAGTATTTTGAGTTCATATACGCGTCCTGGAGCCTCCTGATAAAAAAGAGATGCTCGTCTTGAATCCTTTTGTTTAGGCGGTCCATCTCTGCCTTGCACCCTTCAAGCTTGTCCGGCAGGATATTTTCAAGTTTGATAGTCTTCAGTCTAGCTCTTACGGAAGCTGTGAAGCGATTCCACCGGTCCTGGATCTGTGTGAAAATATCGTTCTTCATGTTGAGATCGTGTTCCACTTTCCACGTGATCCTGGTGCGAGGAACGATGATCTCAAGTAGGTCAATAGGGTCGTAATGGACGCGAACGACCTTGTCCTGGAATCCGAAGTAGCGGATATGCTCACGGTGATGGTCGTGAGGGCAGACCCAGCCATCTTCGTCCTCATCCCCGACCAGTCTGGTGCCCCTGCTCCAGAAAGATAGCTCGAGATATTTGCCAAATGAATATTTCCAGGTCCCCTTCGACATCTCCAGTTCACTCGTCTCCCGTTTACAACTTTTGCAGTAACTCCACATCATGATATTTTCTCTGAGTGGTGTGTCCTTCGTATCATTTTCGATGAACACTGTGATGCGTGCTTCCCCATGCACGTAGGTGCGGTGATGCTCGGACATCTTGCGGTCGCAGCCGTTGGCATCACAAGTTGACTCGGCATTCAAGCAGATGTCTTCGATGTATTGTCCAAGTGTACAATCGGGTATCATACCAGTGCTGGGGTCGCCATGTTCATCGTAAAAAGCAAACGCGAACATCGTCGGCTCCATGCACGGAATCTTCGTCTCCGTACATATCTGCGAATGCAGCACCACAATGTTTTGATGTGCATAGGGCTCAAATAAATCCAGGTTGCCCTGAATATAGTTTTCCCACTGTCTCGTTTGCGTCTGGTAATGGTATAGGGCCTTGTCATATTCGGCATCATGAACAGCATGGAGAATTTCCATGACTTGTCGAGGAGCCTTGTGACCAGGTTGATGTACCATTTGCGGTGTGATTAGTTGAAATCGCTGGGGTTTGGACTTCTCCCCGTCGATGCGCTCCTCCACCATATCTTGGTCTCTTAGTCTTCTCAAGTATGAAAGCCGACGTTCTTGTTCACGTGCTTGCATGAGTAGATATGGCTGAGCGAATTTGACGAAAGGGGAAACAGAGAGAATCCTGGTTTCATATTTAGCCACCATGTCGCTATAATACGTCGGCATGGGGACATCCTCGGGAACGAGGCTGTCTTGTTCCGTGCGAGCATGGGTGTCATGAAGAGAGACCATTCTCCGTAGGAGTGGATTGGGCTGAGAGGGCGGCTGATCTGGGGAAACCGCATCTGCAGCCGTCACTTCACTAGTCGCCTCAGAAGCATTGGAAGCCTGGCTTGGAGTCGTGTTATCGATAGTCATAGAGGATAGAGCCCTCTGTCGTGCATCATCCGAGCTCACGGTCCCCGCCTTCACGGACGGGCTGCTGTCATCCGTCGGCTGGGTGGTTGGAAGGCTTTCAGTGGTTGGAAGTTGAATGTACGAGTCCCTCATCAAGCAAGACTCGAGCTTGAGGTTATAGACAACGTATACCATGAATTCAGTAATGCGTTTGAGTTCTGTCAACACAGCCGTGGAAGCGCCTCGGAGGGCAATTGTACAACCAAGCTCTTCATTATTGCCAGTCAAGAAAATGTAGGTCTTTTTTCGGCCGGGGAGGTCGTCACTGACAAATGTTTTTACTTCGAAGCCTGTTCCCTTTCCCGTTTGAAAATCGGGGCGTGGAAGGGCCAGCATATCCAGCGACGAGATGATTTCGGTCTCCAAGCACCTGGAAACCGCGGAGAGTACAGACGGCTTCACATTGTAGGCGACGGCGATGTTGGCCTCCGAGAAAAGCTGCAAAGCCAACCCAGAGACGCCCTTTTCCGCCAGGAGCAGGTGAGGCCTGACGGCGGATATTCTGCTTACCATCCTTCTCAGAAATTCCTTCTCCTGCTCGATGACTGGTTGCAAGCTCATGAAATGTTGCTGGTGTCGTTGATATTCAATCGGGAACGAAACGATGACAACCCGTGGGTTAGAAATGCGACGAGGCATGCTCTTCAAAGCTAACTTCTTCGTAAAAATAACCCCAGAAACATAACTAGTATCGCTTGGTCGCCCCCCTGGGATCTTCTTGAGCTTGACATAGTGTCTAATGTCCATATCGTCCCCTCGGTCAATATCGGGATCGACAGACGTAGTGCATTTCAGCAGTATTGGGACCAAAGCCTTCTCCCATGACTTGACGTTTGGAACTTTGGCGTCTTCGAGGAGTTGGCGAAGGAGCTTGCGCACATGTAAAAGGCTAGCTGGGTTGAGCTCCAGGCGGGGCGTTTTGGCTCCTCTCATCGACGAGCTTCTCGTGAGCCTAGGGCCCACCGGGGGTGTGGAACTGTCAAACACCGGGAGTGTCTCGTTAGAGCCAGATGGCCCTTTGAATAGGCCGGATTTCGGGCGAGGAGAACGAAGATGGGCACTGGCGGTGCTCATATTCCGCCTTCTTGTGCTGGGCCTCGGGTGTAGCATAGCCCCGCTGCCGTCGTCAAGGGCGCGGCTAGTAAAGCTGAGGCCGCTGATGCTTTTTTCACCTCGGGTTCCCGCCCTGTTCCGTCGTCCGATCCCCAGGTACGGTCCTAAGTTCGGTTTGTCATGATCAAGACTTGTTTGGCGCGGCTCTTCACCGGATATGGTGGCAAACAGGCTCATCTGTTGTTCGTCGCCACTAGATTCATCAGACATGAATGGAGCAAGGTCAGGGTCGATAACATTGTCATCATGGAAAGCCGGCAGCCCAGACTTCTTCGTCATCTCCTCGTTTGCGGATCTTCGGAACGGCGCCCTATCCTCTGGTGTGGCTTTGAACCGGTTCAACAAGCTATGTTTCGAATGATGCCGTCTGTGACTCGCCGATTGCGGTCTGCCCGAACTCATCGATCTCAGAGACCTCGATGAACCTGGCCGACTCAGTTGAGGTGCATCGATTTCCAAAACAGCAGAATTGCGGTTCGAAGAATCGCCCATCCGCCTAGTAGCAGGGATCGCCATCATAGGTGTGGATAACCTTCGGCTGGTATCGCCAAAGTCCTCCGTTCTTTCAGAAATGCTAGCATCGTCCCTGTCAATCCTGAACGCTCTGTTACTCGTTGGCTTGGAGTTATTGGTGCGAAATATCGCCGGGAGATAAGAATCGTCAGCAGAGTCATCGGAGAAGTTTGCGTCCTGTCTCTGGCTGATGATGTGTAGGCAGCGCTTGCAGACCCGAAGGGTGCCTTGTACGCCGAACCGTTGACCCGAGATGATGGACGTACATTTGCTATCGAAAATGCAGCCACAGGTGCGACAATGATGCTTACGGCGGAATGCAGAGAATGGTACACCACATTCAAAGCACTCATTGCAGGTTTCATCGGCCATCCAAAATTCTTTGCTCAACACCTGTTTGCGCATTGATTCAAGTTTCGCACTAACCATTTCGGCGCCGCCTGAGTGGGTGGTCGTCCCTGGGATCCTGAAGTCTCCCGACCTCATTCGCTCCGACTTAGGTAATTGACCAAAAGACTCATGATTAACGCTATTGTGCGCAGAAGTACTGATTGGGCTGGCTTCGGCAGCGCCCTGAGACATCGAGGAAGACCTGGAGTGGACATCCGAGGCTCTCGACCGAGAACGGTGTAGGCGATCAATGACCGCCGGCCGCCTAGTCGCATCCCTAGCAGAGAGCCTGGTGGATTGTGACGATACGTTAGCTTCAGAGGCGGACTGAGGGACTGAAGCACCGGAATGCATTGAACCCTTGAGGGGGCTGACTGACGTATCGGTGTTACCATCAACATTCGGCGCATTGTCTCGGCGGGATCGGCTGGGAGCCGATATGTTCTCAAGAGAAGAGGTACTCCTCGCCTCTGATACGCCATATGATGTAGATATTTCCGGTGCTGTAGCTGAGGTTGACGCGTCTCTTTGCTTATCCATGTTTCTGTTGCTATTTCCTCTACTAGAACCATCTTCGATGCTGGTTAAGGATAGCCGCGACGTATCCTTGAAGGCGTTGACAGTAACTGGTGTAATAGTAGCTGTTGGGACTGATGCAGTTGGTTTCGCACTCAGACTTGGTACGCTCTGGCGACTTGACATGGATTTCGAATTGGATGTAGTAGTCAAATTGGTCGAAGATGCTTTCGTCGAAGGAGACTGGTGAGACTGGGCATCAGAGCTTAACCCGGCCATGGATGTTTGTTTGGTGGAATCGGACATATTCGAACCAGAGGTCGTCATCGTATTGGTAGTGTCCGTGTGCGGCACCGGAGGCACGGAATTTCGAGAACTTGTGCCGACTGTACTCGTGGAGCCGCCCCTCCGTCTGCCAGTGGATGAAGCATCTTGACCGACTGGCTCCGCGGGTTCCTGGCCAGTCTTCGACGGAGCCTTTTCCTTGTCTTTGTTTGCAGAGCTGTTACCTCCGCCAGAATCCCCCTTGAAGCGGAAATACTTGGAGAGGCCGCTTAACCCATGCTGCACCAAGTCACCCGCCAGCCCCTTGTTTTCGTTGACGGCAGTAGCATCAGGTGGGGGCTCGAGGTCGTTGAAGGTAGTCAAAATGTCCTGTTGATTAGCCGAGGTATGGATTTTAGCAAGAGCCTGAGCGAGCTGGTCTTTGTCAACGAGGGGAGACCCCATGGAAGCTGAAGCAGCGGAGCCGGGGCGAGAGCTCTCGCTCGCTGCGGCAGGAGAAGCTATCGGTAATGGAGATAGAGAAGATGGAGGCGGGTTCTTTCCGGACATGTTGGTGATCACATGGAGTCAGAGAAGAAGAGGCACGAAGGGTCGAAAAGATGGGGAACAATGTAAAGACCTTTTCTAGGAAGATTCTGGATACCGTTTTAGGATCATCGTGGTGGAAGGACACTGTCTGGGTTATAGCAGCGTTGCCAGCCTTATGTCTGATGCTCCGAGGTCTTGGCAAGACTCTGTAGTAGGTAGTGACAACTCTTCTGATTGCTCTGAACGGCTATGCCGGATCTCTATGGGAAAATAGTACAATCAACGCAGCATCGTGAACATGGAGAGCGCGAGCCCTTCAAATCGAGACTCGAAGCATTAGGTAGATCAAACACAACAAGATTTATTCTAAGGACAGTAAAGTAATATGTGCGACTTCAACTACATGTAGTCAGGAAAGAGGGCGCGTGTGATGTACCACAGCTTCAGTTGGCGATAGTGAATAAATAGTCTTGACGTTTGCTGGTATAGAGCATTGTCGGTTCTGTAGGAAGGTGGGGGAAATACCCCTTTACAAAGATAACAGCCGCTATTACTATAGAAGAATTGCATCAAAACGATCTGTCATTTGCGTTTGAAGCTAAGACGCTAAAGGGTAATACTAGTTAGGAAGAATGCACGTGATAACGTATTAGGGGATCAGCTTCCTTTAACCCCGCCTCTATGCACCTCACGCGTCTAAGTCGCGTCACACAATATGCACCGCCGTACTCGGGTTTGGCTTTGGATAAACCATTGACCTCAACGCCCAAGAGAAATACCTTTCGAACAATTCTCCTCTTCTTTAAATCGAAAAGCCTAACCCCCACTCCAAAAAATACTGTCTGATGCATGGCTGCTTTATCAGGCGGCATAGATGCGACATCATCACCGTCAAAATCCCCGGTAAATAATCATGAACCAATTTGCGATACCGGTCGTTGTATGAATTCAGCAGCACGAGTAACCATAACGAGGGTTGGGAGTCATGGCAAATCATCACAGCCTCCCTAACCAATCCAGCTGGCCAATTGACCAATCCCAATCGGAATTGTTGGGAGACCAGGTAATAAAACGTCATCTCCTCCGGATACCTAGTGAGCAGAAAAAACTCCTAGATAGTAAGGAGTCATGGGCACATGAATTGTGCAAACGCCAGCAGAGGTTTAATGTGCCTCCAGAAGTCTTCCAAAATCTGAAGGCATTCCATACCCGGCAATTGAAGGCAGAAGAACCGAAGATACCTGGCTCAACAGAAGCACAAAGCGGTGAGATCGATCCCGGTAACAGAAAAGACGATTCTTCGGATTCCGTGCCGACTCCAAATGAGGACGAGGCCGACGAGGATGAAGAACTGTCCTGGTCGCCAAGCCCAGAACGACACCTTCACCCGGCAAAAGTTCAGGAAGTGGAGCAGGAGCAATTCCTGACGCAGTTACCTCCAAGTTCTTCACCACCATGTCCCAGTGTCCCTTCCCCGCCAAAGCGACCTGCCTTCAACGATTTCCCACCGAGCAGCCTGGGACCTGAAGATGAGCTCGAGTTGGAAGTACCCGCTGCCCTCGATGGCTCTTCCTCTTCCGTCAACAGGGTTGCTCAGCAGGTTGCTCAACCGATGCTTGCAACACCCCCATCCGCCCAAGTAGTCCCGTGCACTTTCCAGCAGCGGGATCCCTTGTTGACAAAGGAAGCCAAAACGGGACAAAATCCGAAACAGCCTGTGTACAAGGAAATTACCGAACTTTACCGCCCGTCAAAGAGCGCAACGACAACCTCGTTCGGCTTGGGTACGGCGCGATTGGGTCCTTCAAAACCAGAATTCATTAACGTACAGAGCTCGATGTCGACAACTGACACATCATCGTCCATCGTACCGTCAACTCACCGTGAGGGGCCCACGGGCGCTGAGGTTCCCTTACCGGATCTCCCCGACTCTTCTCTAGACTCACCTAAGCCGCAGCCGGCCAAGATGCCCAAGGGCAATACCAGCAGCTTCGAAACGCCGAACTCTCCAGAATTTCGGAGGGGCTCTCCTCAATACCTACCGCCTAAGTCGCCCAAACTTCCGTCTTCACCACCTCCGCTCGCCACAACTGCCCCAGTTACGCCATCAGGTAAGCAACCTATGGAAGAACCAAAAGGCCCATTCATCGAATTCTCTCTCGAGTATCCGAGTTACGGGGGCAGTGCCAGCGATTTTGTTACAGCATGCATGTATCTCCAAACTCTAGCAGAGAAGCGCAGACTACGGCCTTTTCTTTTTGACGATTTTATCCGAGCATGGTCAGAAGGCTATTTGCCGTATGTGCGCGAATGTGACGAGTCTGAATCTCCCATGAAAGTAATGACAGCGATTGAATGGTTCAATCAAATAGACGAGCCGCCTGTGTTCACTAAACAGGTCGTCATGAGGCCGGATCTTGAACGGATCATGGATTTCTACCCTGAGGAAGCACTTTCAGCTCGGAGTATCCTCAAACTTTCCCAGAAGGGGACCCCGAAGGGGAGAATTTCCCAAGGAAAAGAAGCTGCAAAGGAGAGTTTAACAACCGCAACGGCATCCCAGCCCAAACCAAAGCCGAGCCTCCCGTCCATTGATCGAGCTTCTGGGGGCGCAGTATCGGTGGTAACCGAGAACCTTGAGCGGGAACGCCCTAGAGGGGACACCCGCATTGCACCTGCAGCTCCACGGCAAGCCTCAGCGGCGGGTGCCATAACGCCCAGCAAACCCACGAACGAGCTCGAAAAGAGACCCCAGGCCGGTGCCGGGTTAACCCGGTCGCTATCGGAGGCGGCGCCACATCAGCGAAAGCCCAGCGAAGATTTCCAGGTCCCCGCACCAAAGAAGGTATCGACCAGCTTCAGCTTCGCGCCGCGCCCCGAGTCTTCGGGCGGCGACAGCGTGCACTCAGGAGGTTCCAGGGCCACGGCGACCAGCGCCGCGCCGAGCACCACCACGGTCGGTGGCACCAAAAGACGTTTCGGGAACGAGCCGGAGAAGAGGAGGCAGGAGTTTGCGAAGTTCCTAAAGAAGAGGCCCAGGAGGGATAACGTCGTGACGAGCTCGGCGCCCATCAGCAATACACCAACATCGGGGCAGAAGCCACAGTAAGAATGGGTGATGTTGAAGAAGTGGCGTTGGGATATGGCGTGCCGGAGGTTGACGGTCTTTTCCATACTATGTGAAATGCCTACGTACCCGTCGGAGTCACTGATGGTTTACAAGCGTGATATGGTGGAAAGATACCCCTGTTTATGTGTAGTACCGATTTGCCTAGACTCAATTAATAATTGACTGGGCAAAGTTCTGACTAACCGTGATCGACAATCGCTCTTGTGAAGACTGAGACCAGGTCGCAATCAATATCCCGGGCTTTTATATAGCCAATGGCGTAGTGTGCCCTCCAGGTCTCTGAGCATTTGTACGAGGTATGCAGCCCGACTACACACGATCCCTCTTCCATTTTAGGACATTCTTATGTGCAATCATCAAGACTCTAGTTAAACTTATATATAACATAATCATCTGCCATCCCGTCTCTCGTTATACTCGCGGTCAGTTTTGCCTGCCATGTCATGTTCTGGATCATATTCCAGTCCCAGTTAATAAGCTCAGAGCTCGTGAAAGCATTGGAATCCGAAACATGGACGTTGTTCCCCGAGCGGTCTGTGGTTGTTCTACATATGTGGAACGTTGTCGTAAACCCGGTTCAGGGGCACCATGGCTGTGAGCTGTGGTGAAACAGATGTTACAACACCTCCTGTTTCTGGGCCTCGATTGGTGCAAGCCTCGAGTTAAGGCAATAATGCCATTGTAACAAACCACCGTCACAAGCATGTGTGCATTTAGGCGCTAGCGGGAAGCCCCCCGGTTTGCTGCTGCCCGCCATGACGAGGTAACGGATGGGAAAGAGCGACGATTTCCAGGGCCCACCCGCTGACCTCACAAAATTTGCGAAAAAACACCACAACTCCAAACATTCTACCTTACTTACAACCTCATACGCGGCCTCTCTCTCTCTCTCTCTCTATACGACTTGCGACGTGCGCGACTTTGCCTGGTGCAAGTCGTCTTTACATAACCTGAATTGGTTACTCTGCAATTTTCTGAGAAAACTAGGTCAAGAATTTGCACCTAGCCCATCCCCACATTCAGAGCAACCCCCCGCGAATATTTCCTACTTACTCTATCACTTTCGTACAAGTCGTCACTGTCGCCCCACGAACATCCATCCCAGGCGGTCGGCAACAACAGCAGTCTCGTACCTTGATTCGGATTGCATTCGTGCCTTGTCAAGTTCACTGCGGCGACCTACTTAAGCGCTTGCCAGCCAGACGGAGAACAACAAAACGGTGAGTGTGGTTAGCTACATGCACCATTTCTGCCCGTAGCATCATACACTTACTCCCCCTCTCCCACCTCAGATATTCGATTGGAGGACCTTGGGCGCATTAGGCGAAGAATCGCACCTTTCTGACGTTCAGGGCCCCGTCTAGTTTCCCTACTCTCCGCTTGATATTTCGTCGACCTCATCCAAAAGTGGGACACATCCACTGGATAGAAAGCCACCTCTTGATTCATCCGGTTTCACACTCCGCCTGCCAGTAGCATTCGCATCAGCGCACAGTGTCGCATTCAACTCACCATGTCTGAGCAAGTCGACCTCACAACCATTCCCATCTCTCCAGATGGCGATAAAGGTGTGGACGCGCCAACCGAGTCCGACCTGAGTGGCAAGTTGATCACTGTCTTCCACGACAAAGATAACTTCAATGTCAAGCATCCTCTTCAGAACAAGTGGACCTTGTGGTTCACCAAGCCGTCCAGCGGCAAGGTTAGTCTGCTCCCCTCTTGATCTCGCCGTACTCCCTTCGCCTGCCCTTACCTGATGCAATAGCTGACTCAAGGTTTCCCTCTAGGGTGACAACTGGAATGATCTGCTCAAGGAGGTCATCACTTTCAACTCGGTTGAGGAGTTCTGGGGCATCTACGTAAGTTCCTTCAGTCTCATCACTCGCCCGCTTGAATACGAGGAAGGGCTAACCTGCGTTTTATAGAACAACATCGCTCCTGTTTCCGAACTGGCCATGAAATCCGATTATCACCTCTTCAAGGAGGGTGTGCGACCCGAGTGGGAGGACCCGCAGAATAAGCACGGCGGCAAGTGGTCCTACAGCTTCAAGGACAAGCGCAGCATTGACATCAACGACCTCTGGTTGCACACCATGTTGGCTGCCATTGGCGAGACCCTCGAGGACGAGGACGATGGCGAGGTCATGGGCGTCGTCGTCAACGTGCGCAAGGCCTTCTACCGTATCGGCGTATGGACCCGCACCACCGGCCGCCCCATCCCGGGACGAGGAGACGGTGACGTTGCCGGCGGCAAGGGCCGTTCACAGGAGAAGGGCAAAGAGATCCTGCTCAACATTGGCAAGCGCTTCAAAGAGGTTCTCCGCCTACCTGCTAACGAGGTCGTCGAGTTCTCCGGCCACACTGATGCCGCACACAGTGGCAGTACGCGCGCCAAGGCGAAACACACCGTCTAAGGCGAAGAAACCCGGTTCTGTCGAGACTGGAAAATCGGCTAGCTGACGATGTCTCAACCGGCCTTCCAGCCATACTCAGCACATGGGATAACTTACCCCAGGCACATCCATATCAACAACTTGCAGTCTTGACCACGATCCAGAAGGTTATAGTCGAGACATCCTCCAGCAACAAGCTCTAGCATGGCCCTATTGCATATATTACCCATCACAACAATCAGCTCCCACCCCGTGCCTCGTTGGCTAGATACAGCCCGAGCGTATGAACATATTTACCCGGACCGTCGTCCATGTTATAACGACGGTCACCGCGACCTCTGATGAAGTCGCTACAATTACATTGATTTTGGTCAGGAAGGGTTGGGGATATTGGTGGGATCAGTGCTGCGACCTCATCAGTACTCGTCCTGGGTATCCAATAGACTCACCCGGTTTATGCCTCACGGGACATCCGGCAGCAATCCTCCTTGGCCCTTAGAATTTGCTGCGTGGTTTGGCAAGCTGTTTCCTTCCCTCCATCCGAAGGCCAAATACCCACGGTGCGGGATTCCGCCCAAGGTCATTGCGAAGCTTTAGGCGTTCATAGTTAATCCCAACCTTTACCGCATATCTACCTACCGCGACCGAACCAATTCGAAACAATAGCCTGAGAAGCCGTGATGTGAAAGCCATTTCTTGGTAGTGAAGACGGAATATGGCGCAAGAGTTGTCAAGACAAGATTGAGACCCAAAATTATTTCCTTCTATGCAATCACACTTGCCACCCGTCCGCTTTCCTTTACAGAGCTTTTTTTCATGTCTCATAGTAACTCCATCTGCCACCTGTCTAATGCCAACTCCATCCACAACCCCTATTTAGTATACAGGCCCTTAACCAACCATGTATATACATACACGTACATGCAAATAACCTCTAGGAATTGTACAACACTGTAGAGAAGCACTCATCCATCTTCATCTCCGTATCCGCTGTTTTGTTTCGCTTAACACGTGCGAACATCTCCCCCAACCCCCTCCACACATACACACAAACTAGCAAGGTAAGCAGCGTCAATTTCACAACTCGTCGCCGCTAAAATCATCGACGAAGACCTTCCTCACGAGCTCCTTCTTGTTGATCTTGCCCATGGCATTGCGCTCGATGCGGTCGACGACGCGCAGCACCTGCGGGATCTTGTAGCCGGCGAGCCGTCCCCTGAGCGCACGCCGCATGTCCATGGGCTTCCACCCCTTGTCCCTCTGGGAGGCCGACAGCACGACGACGGCGCCGATCTTCTGGCCCCACTTCCCCGAGGGGACCGCCAGCACCGCCGCCTCGGCCACCTCGGGCAGCGACAGCAGCTCGCGCTCCACCTCGAGCGCCGACACCTTCTCGCCCCCCGTCTTGATGATGTCGGCGCTCTGCCGCCCCAGGACGAACCACATGGCCGCGCCCTTGGCCCAGGGGCCCGAGCGGCCCGTGCCCGCGCCCGCGGGCGCCCGCCGCCGCACCGCCACGTCGCCCGTGCGGAACCACCGGCCCTGGTTCGGGTCCGCCGGGTCCGCGGCCACGAACTCGCGCGCCGTCGCCGACGGGTCGTTCCAGTACTCGCGGAAGACGGTGGGGCCGCGCAGCTGGATCTCGCCGGCGCGCTCCTTGCGACCGACGTCGGCCGCCTCCGCGTCCCCGTCGGGGGGGATGACCTCGCCCGTGTCGACGTCGACGAGCCGCGCCTCGACGCCCGGGAGCGGCCACCCGACGCTGCCGTCGACGCGGTCCGCCGGGTCCAGCCCGCACGACAGCGCCATGCCCACCTCGGTCATGCCGTAGCGCTCGAGCAGCACCGTGCCGCGCGAGAGCTCGCGCCACGCGCCCTTCAGCGGCGTCGGCAGCGCCGCCGACCCCGAGATGGACACGCGCATGTGCCCCGGGCCGACGGCCTCGCGTCCCGCGGCCGCCACCGCCGGCGGCAGCTGCGCGTGCGCAGAGAGCAGCCGCGTGTACACCGTCGGCACCGCCGTGAAGAATGTGATCTTCTCCCTCGACATGTTGGCCATTACTTTATAGTCGGGTTGCTCGGGGTCAGCGTGGTGGTGAAGGAGCCCGTTGGTGCGGCTTGTGAGGCCGGTGCCGTTCGTGCTGCCGCTCGTGCCGTTTACACCGTTGGCGTGCAGGGTATCGAGGAAAGGAGTCGCGAACCGGCGCCAGACCGTGTCCGCGTTGAACGGAAAGAGGAACTCGATGCTGCTGCCGGCGAACAGCGGCGTAAGCAGGGCGTTGATGGTGCCGTGGATGTGGTGCAACGGCAACACGTGCAGCAGCCTGTCGGCCGCCGTGTACTTCCACGCCTCGATGAGCGACCGGCACTGCGCCGTGATCGCGCTCTCGGGCAGCAACACCCCCTTGGGCCGGTTAGTGGTGCCGGAGGTGTAAAGCATCATACCGGCGCCCTCCGCGTCGCCGGCGTCGTCCGAGAGTGAGACCGTCTCATAGCCGCTACCCGGGTCGGCTCCCAGATGCTTCGGCAGCTCGAGGACCTTCGGCGGCGGTTTCAGCTCGGGCGTCGGGTTTGGCGATGACAGCGGAAACGGCGTTGAAAGCACCTCCTTCGCCTTCTCTGCGAATCTTGGCGAATGCAGAAGCACCGAAGCGCCGGATTGGGAGAGGATGTACCGCAACTCCGGCGCGGGAAAAGGGGGCGAGAGCGGTAGAGCGATGGCGCGCGCTGCCAAGATAGCGAGGAACGTTACTTGATTCACAGCGTCAGTGAGTACTGCCTATATCTGCTGTATACGCCACTAAGTAGCTAAGTACGTGATAAGAGTGCTGCATACCCACGTAGTCGTAGTTGTTTTCTACCAGGAACGCCACCCGCTCTCCCCGGATGTCCGACTTGCCGCCGGCGGCATAGATACGGTCCCGCATCCGGCATACGTCCGGTAGGAGCTCGCCGTACCTAAACGTCCGTCCAGAGAGACAATGGACGACGGCGGTGGACTGCGGATCATGCCCGGCTATCGCCTCGAAGACGGGCAACCTCGGCAGTGTTAAGGAGGATGCCATCCTGAAGTATCTGTGCGCAGTATAGGTTCCAACGTATGGAGACAAGCGGCCGGCTAGAGAGCCTGACGCATCCGAAGAAGGAAGCCTAGCAATAGCAGAAGAGAATGGATAGCTTGACACAGAGCTGCTCAGTGAATGTGATAAAATGCGAGGCCTAAGAACATAACAAGTGGACGCTCTATGAATCGCACGAAGTCCTCCGCCACTTAACAAGCTCATTACGGGGTGGTATTAAAGGAGCGGCGGAGAGTGGAAAGGGTAATACAACGTATTATAGAAGAGGTGTGGTACCGTTTATGGACTCCGGGCTTTCCTTTGCATAGAGAAGGATGAATTTCATATGGAGGGGCTGAATTAAGTCATTCCCAAAATAGGAATAGTACCAAGTATACAAAGAGAAGTCCCGCTTCTAATGGTACCGAGGTCTGCAAAGTCACTGGCAGCTTGAGAAGTCCTTGAACAAGCGAAGAAGACAAATTCCAAAAGGGGAAATTCAACGTCTACCGTATGAAGTATAGTGTGATAGCAAGGTAGTAGTAGCAGTACGAAGTTGTAGTAGAAGGCAGCCCGATGGAGTGGTCCAGCTTAGTACTCGAGAAGGGTACCTAGGTACTAAGTACCCAAGCTCATTGATTGCAGGTTTGGAAGGGTCGGCATATCTAGTATGTACGAAATACGGACGCTAATTATATGCACGAACGGATTTGTTGAGATGATGTCCTGTCTTGCCGTCGACCTCTTTGAGCCGGCACAGAGGACCTGGAGCCGGTTCTGGAATTTGATTAGATAGGGTAATCGGGGTCCGGCGGAGGTGGGGGGAGCATGTAATATCATCCGGATACCACATTCGCCTCCTTTAATGCATGAAGAAATACCCACATGTAGATAAGCAATCTCCACTTCCTCACCTTATTTCTAAACGTGGCTACGCCTGGTCAGCATCGGTCATTGATTTTCACCCGTTAGACCACCAGTTTTCGTCACTCTCATAGCACCAACAACTTTGATTCGATAGGACAGACAGAAGAACCCCGTTCATTTCTTTGGGGCCAAGAAAGGACATATTTCGTTGGGGTAAGACTATAGTTAAACCAGGGGACGGCGCGGGTTGGTTGATCCGTCACTGCGGCCCTTCAGTCGATAGATGTTGCGCAGACACTGGGTTCCCTGCACGAGGGCAGCAGTCAGACAGCTCTCCACCATGGCCTCCGATACCCCCATGGAGGATGCCATCCGGACTAAGGTAAGTCTATTCCCACATCCCAAACTGCCACGCGCTCACTCGCTCACCTTCGTCACAGTTGACGGAAGCGCTCAAGCCGTCGCGTCTCGAGATCTTCAATGACTCTCACAAGCACGCGCACCACAAGCCAATGATCGGCAGCACGTCCAGCGAGACGCATTTCAGGCTCGTCATCACCTCTGACGCCTTCATGTCCAAGATGCAGCCCGCCCGGCACCGCATGATCTACCAGCTGCTCAAAGACGAGATGGCGCAGGAGGGCGGCATCCATGCTCTGCAGTTAAGGACTATGACGCCCGAGGAGGAGGAGAGGAGAGCCGCTGCGGAGAATGCATCATAGCGAGAAACCCCATCTATCAGCAAACTCAAGAGCCATTTCCCCTCCGTGAGGTTCCCATAGAAGTACCTAATACCGAGTAACATCACCGGCCCTAACAGCTAGATTATAAAAGCGAAAAGTCTATTGCATTTCCTCACCTTGTCCTTTAAGTTCTACCCCTCTCCTTTGCTAACTACTTTGCCTCGCTTCCTCTTTGGACGTGATAAATGGGCAAGAGTTGCTTATGTGCGATGGGTCTCGTGAAGGAGAATGTTCGAATAGTTCTTGATACGAGTGTCCTAGCGCAGAGAATCCGGCGTGCTAAGGAGCTTAGAGAGTATATGAGAAAGCCGAGTCGATGGCCACTCTTACCAAAGGAGGGAGAGGACCCTCGCCCTCACGGGCCTGTCGACGTTTTCGAGTCAGCGCGAACGGACAGACTTGAAGCCATCTGCCGAACTGGTCGGACTGCCTTAAGGGGCTTCGATTATTTGTATAGACCAAAACTATTCCTAAGCACACCGGAAGGCAGATACGTAAGCCGTTTCCCTCTGATACCATAAACCCGGGAGTGAGGTTCACTCGGCAAAGACATGACCGGGTTCGCCAGCGATATATGATGCCTCGCTTGTATCCCCTGCGAGATCAGCACAAGAGACGAATTCATTCGTAAACCGAAAAACTACGGCACGCCCGTAACCGTTCAGGAAATCAAGCATTAGGTGGGGCGAAGAACATGGTATTTTCAATCGCATTTTGAATCACAAGACTGGAAATCATCCAAATCCGAAGATAATGGCGAGTCGGTTTGAGTGTCAGGGGTGAGTATAAAAGACCAGGGTGCTGTAACTGCAGAGGATGCAGCAACTACAGAGCAAGCTGCAACTATAGAATCTATAACAGAACCACCAATCTCAGATCCATCACATCAAAAGTCGGAGTCGAATGAGATAAGTGGAGGAGGCGCGCCTGTTACTAGGCGTGTCACCTGATCTGTTACCCGGATGCAGCACAAAGTTGCCCCCTCGCCCGCATCAGAACCGCCGAGCAGTAGCCCGAGTACTCTAGCAGAAAGACAAAGGGGGAACAAGTCTCCGAGCCTGGAAAACGATGGGGAAAAGATAAAGATCACAAGCGAGGAAACTACTGGTAGAGAAAATGACGCGACCGGATCCCATGATGTCAGCCCAACGGAGACGCCACCGACAATGCCGCAACATTGCGATGGCCAGCCCGATTCTCCTAATCGGGACTCAGAAAAGGACTCGATCGTTGAGGAAGACTGAAGTCACGACCAAAGGGGTGCGAGCCTGCGCGCCCTTCGTACCAGCCTCCGTAAGGCCAAGGCCCCCGGCCACGGAGAGCAGGCAGCGGCGGAAAAGGATACACCTGGGAAATAGCGCCGCTCGGACGTTGTAGTTTTGGACTCACAGCCGTTGCGGGTTCGATTCTGACTTCAAGATGCCGGAGGGTGAGATATCCATATTCTCAGACTTGCTAACCAAAATGCTAGCGCTGGAACCTGTAAGACCGGCCGGCCATCACGGAAGTATTGGAACACGAGTGGTCTTCTAGCAGAAGGACTCAGGCTCGGTGTCAGTAGTAGAGCGAACATTGGTGGTGCAACGCTTATAGAGAAAGCGGAGTTCGTGGTGTACCAAACCATCTCAGTAGCAGTCTACAATATATCCACGACCCATTATCAACGTACAATGGGCCTCTTATGACCTCAACGGTGCTGGGATTGTACACCTGTTTGGGATCCCCGCCCCTTTTACACTAGGTGTTCGGGGCGAACAGTTTGCTTCAAAGTGCCCCAGCTGAGCTGGATCAGAGCCTTCCATTCGCGTCTACTTCTCTGAGAGAACGTGACAAACGTTTTCATGTCCAACGTGGATGAGTGTCACATATATTGGTCGGGGAGCCGAAGGTCCAATGCATATAGGGGATTTACCGCCCCCATTCGATATAAGGACGGTCAAGAAATAAATGAATACTTATTGAGCCCATAAATTTTATATCTCCGTCGAGTCCCTTTCTATGCAGTGTGTCGTCTGCCACCACTAGGATATAGTCCCTGACAATGAGGATGTTCTTGAAAAGGTCTTGGGGCGTGGGGTAATTGCGGTCGACTCGGCTGGGAAAGATGATAGGGGGATGAATTGCAGCTGACCGCATCCGAAGTACTATAGGATGTTTTACATTCGACGGCATAGTCTTATAATCTATATTGTGTGTTCAGAGAGTGACGTACTTTCTTGACTTCTGTCCATACCATGTGACGTGTCACCTCTATTATTCCGATGACTCTCTTTCCATTTGTGACAGTTAGGCTGATCGCTAGGAAAGAGTGCATAGAGCGCGACAAGTGTAAGTTGTCTTCGGTGAACTGGGCTCTAGAGAGCAATTGCTGGAGAGCTCTCTATATGGTGTGGGTGCCCCGGAACAACGTTCCTGCGGGGTGCCTACAGGTTAATGGGTCTTGATGACTAAGCAAGTTGCCCCTATTCTGAGGCACCATGCAAGTCTCATATTTCATGGTCTTCACAGACGATTCAAAACAGTTGTCTCCCATATTTCTGCGACGGATCTCCACAGTAATATAGCGACTTGGGACCGGTGATTCTCTGCTTCGTTATGGTCAGGAGTCGGAATTGCTGTACGGGGATGCCGACTGGCCCCCTTGTCGTGGAATCACTACAACCGGCTGGACCCTCTTCTCCTGCTTCACCTCAGCCCTTCTAGCGATTAGGGGATTACTGATCATCCGATCTACTCAACCAACTTCAAATGTAGTAAGTATGCCAGGGCTTCTGGATCCTAAGCTTTCGTGTTCCTTGCATTGTATTTAAGGCGTAGAACCAGGTACCGACGTAATCAGCTACTATCAATTTAGCAGCGTTGATTATGCGGAGACTTCACCGGCAATTGAAAGCAAAGTCTAAGGAACGATCAAGGTCCCCCGACAGTTAATAGTCTGTCTCCGATGCGGGCATAACTAGGCCAAGCTCCGGGCCGTTTTGCCTGAAAGAAGTCGCTGACAGACCCTAAAGTCAACATGGAGAGAAACGATACCCAGTGGATATCGTTGCTGTCCATGGACTGAATGGGGATGCATTCACTATCTGGACTCATCCGGACGGGAGATGTGGATTTGAGATCTCTTACCCGCCTTCGTTCCTGGGTGTCGAGATTATGCCGCATTTTGCTATCGTTCATCAAAGACGTCCAGGGTATTATTGCCCAGATCCTCCGACACTGGAAAGAACATATTTGGGCTTCTTGGCGGTTATCTCCCCAGCTACCAAGACCCCACCTCGCGGCTATTACAACTAATATTGGCATGATAGACCCGCCTCATCATTCATCAGAGGTTGTTTATCGAGATTGCCAAATTGCGATGACGTACACGATTCAGGAGATATTAGGGCTAATGGCGCGAATCTCAGAGTCGAGAGTCCATTTATTTTATCGGCCGGCCAAAAATTTCTTCGTTGGCGCTGACTGTATCCCCGACTCCTTACCTGCCTTGGAGACAACCAAGAAAAGAGTGCCGCATTGCGGATGCCTATTTCTTGCATTGGTTACCTACTACTCGAGGACTTCTCGGAGGACTTTTTAGGTGTAAGTCCACGTATCAATTGTATATTCGGGTCCCTTGGACGAGACAGTCCGCTATATTCGTCCTTACTGGAAGGCGACATGCATTTAGGTACTGATTCCTTTTTGTGAGCCCGGTGTTTTGTACGACCGATTGCAAAGAGAACGTCTATCCGATCTCAATAACGTAAGCCCGCACCCGCTCGCCTGTCTCACGGAATTGATAATCATGGCATTGGAATTTGAGGCAGCATATTGCTAGTAAATGACCCGAGGTTTCATTATGAGCACACCGTGAGGGGAGAATTGAAGGACAATATCAGTACGATTGTTCTCATGAGCACATAACTAGATGTTGCCCTGAAGCCAACCGAGGGTTAGTGATATACCTCTCATTGGTCTGTAATGCAAAATATTAAGGCTGTTAACTTAAGCTGGAGTTACCCCGAGCTTATTAAAGGGAGAAACTGCGGGTAGCCCCAAGTAAAGAAAATAACGTCTACTTGCCGCTGACCTTCTGCAGCCCAATCAGCTCCATTGGTTTGTTCATATGCATCAACTTTACGGCTTTGGGCTAGCGCAATTGCATCGCCAAACAGGGCACCATTCCTACTAGCGACGGTTGGAGTTCTCCAGGCATGCGGCTCGTATGCATTAGCGAAAGAGCACCAAAGTAACTTCGCGCGAGGTGGAAGCATTTGCCTCCCAGGTACATCCCTTCCCATATGTTTGCATCGAAAA
This sequence comes from Monosporascus sp. CRB-8-3, assembly GCA_004155055.1. Taxonomy (NCBI): domain Eukaryota; kingdom Fungi; phylum Ascomycota; class Sordariomycetes; order Xylariales; genus Monosporascus; species Monosporascus sp. CRB-8-3. The sequence continues at coordinate 44,080 of QJNZ01000515.1, forward strand.
TTAGCCGCAGCACGTCCTTTATCGCTCAAGCCAAACATATGTAGCGACTTATACCATGAAGCTGTCTTGAGATTGGATGAAAGAACATGTCATGGACCTCGCAACCTCCGTCGCTCATTCGATCCAAGTTTGGAATTAGCAACGGTACTACGGCGATGGGAGCATTATTGCGGCAAAAGTGCACTTCCTGGTCCATCAATCGCAAATGCCAACAGTAAGCACCCACCGGAGTCAATGATTACTATAAAACCATTGTCTGCTATAAGACCGTAAGTAGACGTCAAGCTTTAAGCCCAGAGAAAGCTCCAAATGGTGTCAGCATGCCATGACACATTGCCATCTTCAACAGTGCTATGGGATATGCTCCAAAGTCAAAGGAGGCGATGAGAACCCTGTCACCTTGTACACCCCTTTTTGTGGCTTCGGATAGTCTTAGTCTATGCATCCTGATTTTAGCCGCACCAGCTCAATGAAGCTTAATCAGAATCCCTCGTTAGTGTACCGGGTATTGTTGACCACTTTAGAGCTCAGCCAAGGACTTCTAGTGACTGAGTCGCAATGTATCTGTCAATTTTCCATTGCAAGGCTAAACCGACTTCACCATTTCCTATGACCCCGAATTCATGGGCCCAATACTGGTGATGTCTTCTCAATGCCGCGCGAAGGCCAGGGTGTGTCAATTATTACAAGACTCCCAAGGCGACGGCGAATAATTGAGGCAATATCAAGGTACTTATTAACGGATATTGGTGTCCGGTGTTACCTTAACAAGATTCTCACGCGATAGTTGATAGCCACATCACGTGGCACTAGATTACATCATGGACATGTTAGAGGAAAATTGGATTCATTGAAGTCATTACACTTCTCAATCTCTGTTAGTCCTAAAATTATTTAAATATTGATGCAAATGACCGGTTTCGGCGGTCTTGGGTATCCTTTCCTCTATGCCGTCGGCCCGACTCCGCAACTTTTGATAATCCGTACACTGCAAAATCCCGAAAGCAATCAAGTCGTAACTTCATAAGTGCAAGATGCGCGGCCCTTTTCCGTCTCTGCCCAGCCTTTCTCCAATTTCCTGCTTTCGGAAAAGAACAGCTGCGGCCTGACTTTGGCCACGATACCGGCCGTAAAATATGTTGTATAGATATTTTGAATACATGTGCGATGAATAGACGATAGTGGGCGGCTAGGTCCGTGTACTTGTACCGTAAGCAGCCTCGGAATTTGAATAAGCAGTGGCGATCAAATTAAGCGAGTGTGTGCCGTCGTAATGCCCATCGCGTGAGGTAGTATTAGTTAGATCTCTCAGTACCTCCGTTGGGATCCATGGTATTGTTCCGTCAGTGTAGACGGGTGCAATGGGATCTGGGCATGGCCACCGGCTGTGGCCTGTTCTGGGGATGGCAGTACCAGCAGCTGCCAGAAGTGTACTCAGTTCCGCAGTTTCCGCAGGTTTGCCTATACATGGCGTAGAGGTCGATAAGAGGATCCGATGGGTATAAGGAGTTGACTGTGAACTGTGCTTGCTACTACATTGTGAATTAGCTCCAACCAGGTCCGCGAGAGGAGAGCTTCTGGTAGCTCGTTAACCATAGTTATACGCATGGGGACTTACACTTTTATATGCTAGCTCAGAGTGTCTTCTTTGCGGGATGGCGATGTTTGAGGTTTGAACTTCTTACGGGAGGTTCTACAGTATGGTGCAGAGGACGGGTGGTAAAAAAGTTCAGATCGAAACGTCGATCGTTCCCCCTTGAAGGGGGCAGCTTAGGAATATTGGATGTACTTATCATGAGATTAAAGCGCTTGCTGCCAACGGAGCGGGTCAATGACCTATTTCGGGGGCCTAATGCGTCAATAGCTTCATGCTCGTTAATGAGACTAGCTGACCCCCGGCCGACCCAGAACGTCAACCCCACCCAGACCACCACCTTCTCAACGTAGTACGTAGCACGGTAAAGCCTTGGATGATTCGTTGGCGCTTTTTCGACGCGACTAGATCCGGTTTGTGGTCTGTTCGTGCCCTCTTGGGGCTTTTCGGAAGTGAAGCACGCGAGGGAGGTAGCATGGGGACTCCAGCTTATTTGCTCGGGGGGTTCGTCTGGCTCTGTCGGGGTTCACCGCCTGCTACGCTGTCTTACGTCGACTCCGTGGTTGCGTGATGATAGTAAGTCACATGTGGCTCTTCAATAAGCAGGAGAGGCGATTCGCAACATTAAAATGAAGACCCGCAAAGCGAATCGAGCAGGCTTACGACGTCGTCCCCATAGCTACAACCATCAGTGGGCTAAGTGGAGACATCGCCGTTCGGCCGGCTCGTTAGCGAATGATTTCGGACTGACTGCATTTGACGGAGACATATCAGGTTAAGGGCTGAACTAAGTTTTCCTATACGGACCCCGCAAAAGAGTCGTCTAATGGACCCTTCATTCGAGCTGGGGGCTGCTGACCTGCCGGTCCGCTTCCTTAAGAGGATCTTCACGATAGTAGACCTGCAGCCAAGATAACCGGCGGTTACCCCCGCTCATCGGTATTAGGCTTGACCGCGACTCGCCGTTCAGTCTGCCATCAAAATGATATCGGAGCGTTGAAACGATATCAGACTGATCTTTCGGACTACACTATTCACCAATACCAAATACTTTGCATCTAGGACGACGTCTTTTGCCTTCGTATTAGGGTTCTCCCCAGCTACTGTATGATTGAACATTGCTACGTGAGACGTGACGCTGCCAGTTCACAACATCCTGCTAGATAACCCACCAATCCCGTGTTTCTGGAGAATCTTTTAGGGCCAAATTTACCTTACAGCAGCGGCCAGGGCTCCATGTCATGTCCCGCCTTTTCAGAGTTACGCGCGTCGGGCCTCGAGTAACCTGTCGAATAGTCTAGGGCCTTGGCAAGATGCCTCTCAGCACCAAACGGACCGTTTGAGGCTCTGCAATACCTGAAAGTGGTTTGGTACGTTAACATAGCTTTTCTCGGGTCGTTCCGAGCTGCTGGGGTCCATGCGCATTCCAACAATCCGGTGTAATCGTGACGGGCGCATTCGCCAAAAGAGTTGCTATGAAGAGACATCAAAGACAATAGCAGTATCAACGCGAAACTAAGGACGCAAAAGTTAGATTTGAAATGGAGTTAGTAAAAAAAAAGCCATCTCGCAACGGCTGCAGGTTCCGTCGGGACAGCGCTCTTTTGGGCATGTTGAGCATAAACATGTTCCTTATGTATCAGTAATCTCGGAGAGGTCGCTGTGACTACGCAGTAATAGAGGCGGGATTATAGGCTTGAGTGGAGAGGGACCCGTCCGCGCACAGAGCTTAATTAGCTCTACATAAGTGCTGAACTAGGGGGGGTCCGGGGATGCGGTTTTTCTTACTAGGTCTGTACTTAAGGCGCAAACCCATGACCATCGATTGCGGGAAAATGCCACCGGTGTTTATCGGTCGCTGTTAGGTTTCTATTCTCGAAGAGGGAAGAAGTGAAGGATCTTATACCCGAAGGATCCGCGCCATTTTTATTATCCCTTCACTTTCAGCCGGCTTGGCGCGTGATGGATATTGGAATAGGAGCGAGCGGTAGGGATCCCATCCCTTGCTTGCGCAATGCCGGCCGGCTCTGTTGTTACCAAACTTGGCAAGCCGGAACGGAGTGCATCGACTCAGGCCTTGGACTGCACAAAACGGCTAACCGCACCGGACCTTAACCGCATTTGGACGTATACGGACCATGGATAAACTCATTCGCCGTTGTTTGCACCCAAGCCACTTAAATAGCCACACCCAGACCCCAGCTACGTCCAGCCAGACCCACTTAACTTTCCAGTTACCAAGTTACTACGTTCACGGTTATTACTAACACCAACGGCCGCAAAACGGCCTGTACGGTTAGGGTTAAGATTAGGTCCCAGGGGGTTTAGGGTTTCAGCGTGACGCCTTGTATTTGGGTATATGTTAATTTCGGCCATAAGTTGATGGCAATGATGTTATTGAAGTTGGTGATAGTTGCAAATGGGTGTGGTTTGGGTGTATCCAAATGCCGTTAATTCCCGGTGCGGTTAGCCGTTTTGCGGACTGCATTACATTACATGATATTGACAATATCCACTTGATATATGTTCCTTTAGCCTTTAAGCTTAAAACTGTGCCCAATCCCCAGCACGGCCTCATTATTACCGAGTATAACGTATCGAGTTGATGAAAAGGTCTTCCCGTCACTTCTTACCGAATACCATGAAAGGCTAACATGATGTTGATCTCCTATATGCGACATCATGAGATCAGAAAAGATCGACAGCGAGATGTAATATTAGGCTTACCAGGAATCCCTTAAAGATGGCCGAAGGACACGATGCTGAAGATCCGGTCATCGCAGCGGCCCCGATAGCTGGAGGATAGCATCTGTTTGCGGGCGCGCTTACAACTCCCTGTCAAGTCGAGGTTGCCACGTTGCTCGTCATCATGGGTCAGAATCCTTCGATGCCAGGTCCTCCAGGGACAAAATTCCGTGTTATCGGTGCAGGAATGTGAGGCATCCTTTTCTAAACTCCATGCGTCGTCCGGCAAAGCAACCTGGTGTTGAGCTTTTTGTTGCCTGCGGTTTTGGGATTTCGCTCAATACGCTGGAAGCAATATTGACATTGGACAGGTCACGCACAGGTACTAAGACTTTGAACGAAGCTTTGACTATCCTCCTCGATGGACCTGTGCATGACTCCGGCATACAGTCCCTCGGCGGCACCATTCGCCAAATCAGATTTTGGCTAGCGTTGATGGAACTTGCTCCAAAGGCCTACACATTTTCTGACCAGAAGAAGCTGGACTGGCTTATATCGGACCTTTTCGAGGGATACGTCGCCACCATGGATTGCCCTGCCGCATTGCTCACCCCGGAGATCATGAAGGTGTTCCCTGACGCGATCGTGATCCTGACTACCAGAGACCAGGAGTCGTGGTGGAAGAGCATGGAATATGTGAATTCGTTCATGGGAACTTACCACCTCCCCTTTGTGGTCATGTGGCTTTGGAAAGCGCAGGCCTACGGCCAATGGAGGAAGCGATTCACCGGCCTGCTCCAGTGGCGATACGGCCACGAGCACATTCAGGAAGAGACCTTGAAAGTACACGAGGACTATCAGCGCCAGGTCATCCCACCGGAAAAACTCTTCTTTTACAATGTTAAGGACGGGTGGGAACCACTGTGCAAAATCCTCAATGTCCCCGTGCCTAAGGTCCCTTTCCCTCATAACAACGACAAGGTGGCCGCGGCAAGGGTGTACTGGCAACACATGTTCTGGGGCATCGTAACATGGGTAATTGCCCTCTCAATCTTCTACTACCTGGTCAGGTTTGCAAAAATCATGTACTATCGAGTGGGCCACTGTGTAGGTGAATAGGGGTCAATCTGCTTCTTTTGTTGGCTACGTGCATTCGGTTCACATCACAGCTTCAGCACTTATACCACCTTACGTGAAGCTTTCTGTTTAGTAAGACATTTTGGAAGTGGTAACAATGTGGTACCTGTCGACGCATCGTTGCAATCCTTCAGTGTCGGTGTAATCTGATTGGGAGTGTTGTGAGACTGGCTATACAGTGGGTTCCTCCCGACTGATATAGCCTGTGATCCTTTTGTTCCTGCAAGCCTAGGGCCACCTTCTAAGCCCTTTCACGCCCATTTACAAATCACCACAACTGCCGACAATACCCCTTAATATGTTCATCACTTAATGTGGCTAGCTGACAGTAGGCATGTTTTAATGCTGTGCCATATTTTTCTGAATTACATTCTGATTGACCAATCAGAGTCATCTCATCGACGATAGCTAGGGTTCAAGACTTCTGATTATTCATCTGCATCGACATTATCATCCGCAGGGGCCGTTACGGCCTCTAGTCTTCCGTTTAACATTCTCAACCGTCAGTATTGCTATTTCAGTATGTACTTCCCGTCCCCTTTTTCGTATTTCGCGCGATCAATGCGTTTCCTCAGAGACTTTAGCCATCACCCTATCTTTTGTACATATACGACTCTCCACATTGGGTAGCTAGGGCGGCCGAAGCATGGTAATACGCTTCTGATATTAAGCTGCGATAACGTTTTCCCAGAGTTTTAGCCTTAAAGGCTGCAACGAACTCAAGGATGTATGCCACTCTTTTTTCTCCCAAGTATTTTCGTTCTCCGCATATCCTCCCCGGTTCACCCAAGTACTGTATTGTTCTTTCTTCTAATTCGGCGCTTACCGTCCAGGATGCACGCGGTGGTGGTGAAAATCTGCGGCCCACCGGTTGGGTGTGAGAAATAATACGGAAGAAGAGATTTGCAAAACTTGAGAAGACGATGTACAAGGACTCCTTCACTAACAACAGTCCACAATGCCTTGTCTTTTCGGACTACGCTGTACGGACAATTTAAAGCTGGCGTAGCAAGATCTGCCCGAGCTTAGGGCCCGCCATCTTCGAATATGAACTCACAGCGTAAGGCTCAGACCAAGGGATTTCGCGGGAACAGCGGGTCTGTCACAGTTAGGCTGACTGCGTGGAAAGAGTACATAAAGTGTAAAAGTGTAAAATGCCTTGGTTGATCTCGGCTTTAGAGAGCGGTGGCTAGAAAGTTCTATATATAGTGCGGGAGCCCCAGAACAAGGATGTTGCGGGGTGCCTATGGGCTCTGGGGCTTGATGACTAAGCAAGTTACCCCTATTCTGCGACAGGGTCTTATCTGGAGGGGTTCTTAACGTCCAACATCACTAGTACTCATTCAACCCCAATTTAGCAGGCACATTTTCAGAGACCTTAACACAACCATCAACCAGTCAAGAATTCCCCACTATATTAGCCCGTTAAGAACCCAAGAGCCTGCTCTCTTCAAATTCTTCTTTTCCTCCCTAATCTTCTTGATCCCTGCCCCGCATCCGTTATATCCAAACGCTCCCTTGTTACACTGAAGCTCTTTATTCCCGCAAATCCTCAGTCTTCATTACATCTCTCAGGCACTATCCTGTGATAACCTTCCGCAGTTATGGATGTTCGGATACGTCAGAAAGGCAGCACCTTTGGGTCTCGTTAAGCCATGCATTACTGAGCCGATATCGACGTGGAACCCTCACACTAATTCGAATTCCAGGCTGGGATATTACGTACCATCCCAGCATGTGTATTGGTATCAAAATCTAATCCCGGGTAATATGGGACAAAAAAGTTCAAGGCAACTAGAGTTGATATTGTTGTTAACCACTGGGAGGTAATTGTAGCTAGCTCCGGAGATAGAACAATCAATTAGATAGAGGGCAACGAACACTTGAGTCGCCTGCTGGATTACCCGATGGCCCATAAGAGGAGCCATAGCCAATGATGTTTCGAGGCCAGCCCAGAACGCACATCTCTCTAATAAACCTCGAGTGTCCACCCACACTATTTGATCATCTTCTCCTGGCTGTCTTTATATCTCTGCATCTGCGTGTTGAAATCGCGCTTGAACGCGCTCAAATTGGCGAAGGCCCTCTTCATGTGCTTCTTGTTCAGCTTGCCGCGCTGTCCGCGGTACTTGGTCTCGGCGCGCGCCAGGCCCAGAGCCGTGGTGACGATGTTGCGGATCTGCCGCCCGTCGAAGCCTTCCTTGTACACGACCTCCTCGAGCCACTCCGTGATCTCGTCGTAGCTCTCAATCAGGCCTTCGCGGTCCAGCTTGTCGAGAAAGCCGCGGAAAATGGCCTCCATCTGGTCCGTCTTCAAGCTCTCGTACCGGATCGCTACGTGGATTCGGGACGGAATGGCCACGTCGAACTGCGCGATCTGATTTGTCGTCAGGAACATGATGCCTTCGTAGTACTCTAGCACGCGCAGGAAGACTGTGTGGTTAAAGTAAGGGGTTAGCAAGCTACTGCTGTTTATTCTGGAGATGAAATCCTGGACACACCCGAGACCAAAGCGTTCTTGTCCGTGGACTGAATCGCGTTGCCGCGTCCGCGACTCTCCAAGAAGACATCGGCTTCGTCGCTATACAATGGTTAGCCAATCACCTGGGAAAAGGGAAGTGGAGATGGGTGAAGTTAGGAATTGTATAAGAAGGTACGAACATAAGGAGGATGGCCTGCCACGTTGCGGCTAGAGCAAAGATCCTGGAGAGATTGGACTCGACATGCTTGGCTTTTGTGCCAACGTCCGCAACGCTGACCGAGAACAAGGGCTTTCGAGTGGCGATGGCGATGGTCTCTGCCGTCGAGGTTTTCCCAACTCCGGGTGGGCCTATCCACCCATTCGCGTTAGAAAATATACATCTTAAAGTGGGACGCTGAAGAAAGACGCCGTACCGTAGAGGAGGATAACGAGACCCTTGCCCTTGTCAGGTATAATGTCGTCCACCTTCAGAGTCTCCTTCTCCTCTTCACCCTTGCGCATAGTCGTGGAGGTGTGGCTGCGGACCAGGTCCAACAGCAGCGCCTTGGTGGAGTTGTTGTCTGTCGGACATGAACTAGTCAGCCACTCTATCTCCTGTTCCAACTTTGGGGGGTCCCACCTTTTTTCCCCTTCCTTTTCTTGTCCCGGTTAACATCGTCAGCTAGCTTGAGCCGCGAGTTCCAGGCGCTGTTGTCGTCTTCTGCGGCAAGTGATTCCAGTTTCGATACTTGCAGCTGCGCCCACTGTTTCTCCTGCAGGATGTACCCCAGCACGCGAGGCGGGCATATCAAGTACTGCTCGGACTCCCAATTCTTGGCTTGTGCGACCTTGGGGTCGTCAAACCTCGTCCGGTACCGTTGCGCCTGCTGAAATACAGGATAATGAGCATAGATTGAGGTTATTCTAGCTGTTTATCTAGGTGGCAGAGGCCTTCTATATATGTACAACACAGACGGGAAAACATGTCACTGTACTTGTTAGCTAGACCTTAACCCTCACTTTAGCACTCCCGCTCAAGGTCAGACCATGTACTTGTACATACTCCCGCAGTCTACTGTACTTCTTGCAGCTCCCGGACCGTCTGCTCGACTAACTCCCGCTGCTTAGTTAGCACTTAGCTCCCGCTGCTTAGTTAGCCCTTAATCAGTCGACGTCTCGGTCCGGCTTTACTTACTCGGTCCGAATCATAAACACGTGGTCACAGCGCCAACTCTCCTCAAGCGCAATCACCGGGTACTAGCTTCAGGCCGAGGGCCTCGCGAAACTTTAAGAACGGCTCTCGTACGAATAGCTTAGTCAGGCCGTCTACCACCATATCCTCCGTTCGGACATACTCTAGCTGAACTATTCCTTCTACTACCTTCTCTCTAACAAAGTGCTGCTGAATGTCGATGTGCTTAAAACGACTGTAATTGCCTGGGTTCTTTGCCAGTACGATCGCGCCTTGGTTATCACAATAAATGATCACTGCACTAGGCTCAGTCCTAACCATAACGCCTTTGCCCTCCCCCCCGAAATCCGTACTAAATTCGCTAAAAAGCCGCTGTAGCCAGATAACTTCCTTCGTGGCCTGGGTTTGACCGACGTACTCAGCCTCGCAGGATAACAGTGTCGTACTCGCTTGTCACTTAAAGGACCAACTAATCGCTCCGCTGCCCAGGTTAAAAACGTAACCCGAGATTGACCTCCGGGTATCTCGATCACCTGCCCAGTTAACATCGCTGTAACCGACTAGGGGACTTAGCTCTCCTCTGAATTCAAGAACCAGCCTCTTTGTTCCCTGCAGGTAACGGAATAGCCGTTTCACTGCGGCTTCGTGCTATAATGTCGGGTTGGACAGATACCTACATACGCATAATACTGCGTAGGCAAGGTCTGGCCTGGTCCCCATCATCAGGTACATTAAAGAACCCACTACTGATTAATAGCGCTATCTGTCATCCTTCGGGCAGGTCCAGTCGTCTTCTCCCTTCTCTAATCTCGTCGTCGTCATCGGGGTGTCAGCTCCTTTACAGTTTTCTATCTGGTACATTGCAAGTATCTTGTCAATGTATCCCTATTAATTTAGGTAAATAGTTCGACTCGGCCGGTTCCTTCGAATACGAATACCTAAGTAGTATTGGCAGGATCCAAGGTCTGTCATCTGGAATCATTTGTTTAATGCTGCCTTAACGTCGCTAATAGCTCTTTTATCCTTGCCGACCATTAATAGGTCGTCGACGTAGACAGCAATGTAAATCCCAGTTGCCTTGTTGATAAAGACCCCACCGTTTGCGCTAATCGGACTGAAGCTAAGCTCCGCTAAATATTCGGTTAAAGTGTTAAACCACACCCTTAGTACTTGCTTTAAACCGTATAACGCCCTTTTTAGCTTGCAGACTCTCCCCGTGCCATCGTCGAACTCCTCCGGTTATCTAACGTATATTTCCTCCTCTATCTTGCCATAAAGGAAGGCAGTCTTCACGTCCATCTGCTCGATTTCCAAGTCTTAAGCAGCAGCTATGGCGAACAGTACCTTATAGCTTATTAGCTTCATTACTGACGCGAATATCTCGAAATAATCCACCCCTTCGATTTGTTCGAAGCCCCGAACCACGTAACGTACCTTATAACGCGTAATCTCGTTATTAGGCCCTCTTTTCAGTTTGAAAACCCACTTGCTACGTAAGATGTTTATCCCTTCTGTAAGGTTCACTAGTTCCTACGTATCGTTATTTAGCAAGGATTAATGCTTTACTTTCATTACCTCCCGCCATTTACCCCAGAAATAATTCCGCCTCGCCTCATTTAATATCTATAGCTCTATGTCACTGCTTACGGTTTCGGCGCTTACCGCCAAAGCTAAGGACGAGTAAAGCATAAACACGTAATCATTCTTATGCGACACCCGATTCCGAAATGGATATCTAAATTCGGAATAACCTGGAACTTGGTCTTTAAGGCTGAAATCTAGCATAAAATCCGTAATAATATTGCCTGCGGGTAAACGTAGCGATAAGCTCTATGCGCGCGGCCTAATAGCTTGGCTACGGACAATAATACCTTGGCGTTATCGTTTAGTTAATAGCGAACGTACAAGGCTCCCCTTGCTATATAAAGAGGTCTGCGTAACGGTAAAAATCATTTCCCGTCTTACCCCTTTTTCAACGTCGAAGTGTACGTTCTGTGCAAACGTTTCAATAATTCTTCCCTCAGGCGTTAGTATCCTATAAATCGAATTCCCGCTATAGCCCACGAGTATACCTTAGTCTGCTTTCTCGTCCAGCTTCTTTCTTTTAAAAAAAAGAAGAAGATACCAGACTTTGGTACCTAGTGTCCTGACGTATGCTATATTAGGCTCCTGTCCGTAAACCATCTGCCAAGGGATAACGTCGAATGCGCTGTAAAAGCTTCGATTACGTAAGTAGTTAACTATCTTCAACACTTCAAGCCACTGATTAAAGGGTATGTTCCCCCCTATCATCGTAGGTAACAGCTTATCTCGAATAATGACATTAAAGCTTTCCGCAATGCCATTGCTCTCGTATTATTCTGTATTAATGGTCTGTAAAGTAATGCCACGTCGTAGGGCCCACGCCTTGGCGTCGTTGGAAATAAATTCTCCACCTTGATCTGTGTAAAGCACTCGACATTTGCGTCCCTATTTATCTTGTTTCTCAAAGTGTTTAACAAACCACTCGACATAGGCCCAAACCTTCTGTCTGTTCTTCATCGGGTGTACGGAACTAAGACGGCTGTAGCCGTCAATCATGGTAAGCCAGTATCTTTCTCCTTTGGCTCCTGTGATATAGAAAGGTTTATACACATCTAGGTAAATAATATCACCAAAATATTAGCCCTTGCGCAATATGCCCTTATGTAATCCCTCTCTCATACAGCCTTTAACGCAGGCCTCGCAGATGCAATAATCTTAAGCATCGCTCATACCCTGGACTATATGTTCTAATTTTAATAACGACAGTTCGCTCAGGTAGCCCATTCTCTCGTACCAAAACCTTATTTTTGGGCTAACTATGTATGCTAACAGGGCTGGTACTGCTGCTCGGAACGTTTTTAACGCAAATAAATTGCCGAATCGAAACGCATATATTTTAAAAGCGCTAAAGTTTAAGTTGGTATTAGGGGTACCCTCCGGGTTAATCACCGGGTTCTTAATTAAGTTGGTTGCCGGGTTGTTTATCGGGTTAGTAACTAAACTGCCGATTTTGCTGTATGCTGGATAAGTCGGTATAAAATAGCTCTTTATATGTCGAATTAATATCGTGATCTCGTACAGGTTGCGCTCTAATGTTATCTTTACCCCTCTATCCAGCAGTTACGTTACTAATATTAAATTAACTCCTAGCTTCGGAGCGAAAAGGATATCCCTAAAGTAAACCAGTAATACTCCTATAATGGTAACACACTTTTTCCTGACAGTACCTCGTCCTAATACAGGAATCTTAACACCGCCGATACCTCCGATAATAAAATTGTCGGATAGGGGTATAAAAGTAAAGCTGATAAACTCGTTACGGTTAAAGGTAGCATGTTGTACGCACCCGGAATCTAGCACCCAAACCTTCTGCAAAGAACAAGTCGAATCCATTATATAAAGACTAAAGTATTAGTTTAAATGCTAGGGATGCTAGTGACACTATTGCTTCTATCTCTAGTCCTAATCGTCAGCAACGCCTCTTTATTCTCTTCCGCCTTCTTCTTGCCCTTCTTATTCTTTCGAAAATAGGGGTATAACTCCCAACATTAATCCTTAGTATGCCAACGCTTCCCACAATGTAAGCATATTGGGACCCTTATTATGACGGCATCCTCTCCCTCTATTGGGATCTCCGTGGCAGTCCTTTTGTAACCTACGCCTCGGTAGGGCTTTGCCGCCATGGCGGGCACGCTGTCACCTGCTGATTGGTCCCCCTTTATGCGGAACTCTTGGGCCTCCACTATGCGGATAACGTCGGTTAGTTCGGGCAGCTTTTCGGTATGTAAGGTCCAAAACATTTAAGCCCAAGCTTCGTACTTTTCACCTAGTCCGCAGACGAAGTAAACGGTTAGGTAACTAGCGGGGAGCTTATGTTCCGGTCCCACACGTACATATCCCTCTTGGATATCCAAGATCTCTTGCCCAAGCTTGCGAACAGAACCATAATTATCGAGTTTGGCGGTATCCCATCTGTCGGCGAGTTGTAATAACGATAAAATACCTTCCTGTCCAAATTCCTTCTCGGCCCAAGTAAACAATTTTGCTACCGTATCTTCTGCCTTAACGATCTGCTCGATAAATTGGCTTAGACTGTTCTGGAATAACATAACACCCCTACGTTAAGATATCAACCACTGTAGCTGTAATAACTAAGGGATCTTGTCGATGGTATCGAAAGCTTCTCCCGGCATAAGCTCGTAGCCGTTACAGGCTTCTATGCACATTACCATATATCTCTTCCACTTCGGGTAATTATCTCGGCCTGATAGCTGTAGCAAGGAATCTATCTTAATCGCACTTAAGGTAATCTCGGAAATACTGCTAGCGTTAGCGTTAACGTTAATATTACGTCGCGATACCATATTAACAGGTAATCTATCCGGAAATTGCTGTAAGGAAAAGTAAAATTATGGTTATAAAGGTAAAGGATAAAGTTGGAAAAATTGGACACTAAACGGTATTTCAGTCGTTAGCACGTCCATTAAAGCATCGGGCCGAAATTCGTCTCCGCTGCTTGGCGTAATGACCTCAGCCCCAAATAGGTCTCGTTCGCTTGCTGGCGTGGGAACCGTAAAATTTTCGAAATCTAACTGTTGTTCCGGTATAAATTCGGGAACGAAACTCCTACCATCGCTAGCATCTTCTACCCAAGGGTCTCCGTAATTTCGCCACAGTTATCCAATAATATTAACCAGATATAGGTAATATTCAACTGCGAAAAAACGCTACTGGAACACTTCCCGAATAAGTCGGCCGGTACTAGTATGATTTTCGTCAGTCATAATCGATAAAATATAATAATCTTATTTTTGGTAGTTAGTAGTTAAAATAAAATTATAGTAATCTTACCAAAACCGACGCCTAAATAAAAACGGTAAACTCGGACCGATATATCGTCCGAATAGATCCTTTTAATTTAATTAACCCATTAAAACCCTTGTTATACTATACTTAGCTTAAAAACAGTTTAAACGCGGAATTCCGGGCTCATAACCTGCTGAAATACAGGATAATAAGCATAGATTAAGGTTATTCTAGCTGTCTATCTAGGTGGCAAAGGCCTTCTATATATGTACAACACAGACGGGAGAACATGTCACTGTACTTGTTAGCTAGACCTTGACCCTCACTTTAGCAGCGCCAGGCCAGTATTTTTTTGGCAATCCTCGCAAGCGCATCCCATGCCCACCCCGCCCGACTTTAGCGGTCCGTTCCGCCCATCCGCCCCTCCGTATTGGAAATATGACTCATAGTCCACCATGACCCTGCTCTTGACCTGGTGTGGGTGTCAGCGCCGGCGGGGTTACAGAGCTTCGAGGCAGGGTAAATGGTCCTCACTTCAGAAGATTTGACTTGCGGAACGGCAGAGTCAGTAGTCCGCCCGTGCCCGAGGCCAACAAAACTGGCGATGTCCGTCAGATTAAATGAGCTGGACGATCGGAAGTCGAGGTCGGCAACAGCCTGCGAATAGATCGTCCCGTCAGATTCAACATCTAGCAAACACAGGCTTAGGAGCACAAACCCCGTCGTCATGCTTCATGCCCGAAAATCCTTTCTTCTCCAATATCGTCTTACCATTGTACTCAAAGAGCCGCGAGCCCTCCTTAGCCTCGCAAATCTCGCGGAACTTCTTGCCGCGGTCGACGAGTCTTGCATACACGACATCCTGCTCGGGATGCTGCTCGAATGGGTAGAAGGGGAGGGACGTGAGCGGGAGGTGGCCGTCGAAGTGCTCGAAGACGAGAGTGAATAGGGTGCGGCTGAAGGAGCCGTCCTTCCAGTCGTATGACCATGCGTCTAGCTCCCAAGACGGCCGTTCCCGCCCACCTCTGCGGCTCTGGCCCCGCCATGGCCAGGTCCCGCAGTTGACTTTAACCACGAAAACCTGGTCCTCGCCCTGGAAAGGCTGCCCGTACACCAGCATGCCGGGTGGAAACACGGTCCACAGATCATCGAACTAGATCGTTTCGGGCTTCTGCTTCTCGTTTTCGTTCTCCGTAGGCTTCTTAGCTTCCTCGCGCAGCTCTTCAAACTGGAAGATGATGGGCTCGTAGGGTGAGTATAGCGTGACAGGCGAATCACGGAAGATGTGGTACGGGTAGTGGCCGAGATGCTTCTTAAGTAGAGCCCACAAGTCCGGGCTGATGATGTCGATCTCGGAGTTGTTCTGCAATGGATACGGCGAATACTTGGCCTCGGAGACATTCTTTCGCATGATGAATGCGTACTTGTCGCGGTCCTTGTCCTCAACCTTGGATTTCTGCAGCTTGCTGTCCCCTTCGATCGGCTCACCCGTCTCCGGGTCCGTTCTGGTTACTACTACTTTAACTCGGGATGTGGACCCTTCATCTTCCTTCTATAAAGTTTCGTTAGGGTCGATGGAAACACTGATGAGGGAAGAGAGAGAGGTTGAGGTACTTACCTTATCGTCCTTTGTGTTTTCAGGTGAGGCATCCGCTTCACTTGACTTCTCCTTTTTCTCGGCCTCATTCTTCAGGACAAGCGCTGCCTCTGTGAGAGGCGTGCCTTTATACTTGAGTTCCAGTTCGGCCAGTTTCTTCTCTACAGCCGCAAGCTTTTCCATCAGAGCCTGAATGACGGTAAGCCCTGGAAGCATGCTGAAGAGGTCAACATACGTACCGACACTGAGGGAGCCTCCGTTGCGTTCGCCATGATCAGGAACGTTCCGTCAGGAGAGCGACGTCGTGCCGAAGAAAACCCAGCATAGCACAACAAGACATGCAGCAAGGTTTAGCGGCCAAAAGTGCGGATGGACGGGGAATATTAATAGTACGGAGCACTGCGAGATGACCGAGGAAGCGGTGTCAAAACGAGGCTCTGAGCCTGCATCGCGGGATAAATCTGAGGAAGTCTCCTACTGGCGTGGCACGACCCTTGTGCCTCAGCTCCTTCCCGCTTTGGGCACCCTTATTTTGGCAGAGGGAGTACGTCTGCTGCACCTCTGCACCTCGCGATGGGATAAGCAGTCGGCACCCGATGAGCCAATCAGGCAAGTGCCGTTGTTGTGCCATCTATACATGTATACTCTAACCGGCGAATACTCTGAGCTGTAAAGGCGGCGTTAATTCTCTGGCTGCATCGAGCATGTGGCTGACTGATTCTACACCTATTCCAGGATTAAACGGGCATCGAATGCCGACCACGAAAGGAAGACGATTAGTTGAGCTCAGGCTTATCACAAGCCGCCATAGTCGATATCTCCGGCCACCAGCTTCTTCAATCCCACGATCCTGCTCGGTGTGACCATACCTAGTCAATAACGCCAAACCGTATTAATGCCCTAAGTCGGCAGGTCGGGTTTCAGTCCGACGTCGGTGAGCAAGGAATACACCCTCCCGGAGGATCTGGAAGGGACGATAAGGCCGTTCCTTTGTTGTCGTTGGCTAACTTGAATGAGAGGCAGATGCGCTCTGCAACGACGGAAGGGTTGCATTATCGAACACCTTCACACAGACTGCACAAGGCGTATCATTCGCGCAAATTATGCGTCAATCGACAATGGCCTGCAGACCACCCTCATTCAGCTCGCAAGTTCCTACCTTGTTCGGGTACGCTTACCGATCACCCTACGGAATCAGTTCACTCCTTGGGTGACCACTCTTGCACAGCTTAATCTTCCAAGTCGACTTCGATAGCATTTCAAGGTCCAGTGTATCGCCATGTCTCAAAAAGACGTGCCAGAGAGCGTAAAGCGGTTCAGTCAGAAGAACATGTACGGCGACACTTCAGAACATTTCGCCCATACCAGTTTCCGATTCATCTAACATTGCCACCAGGGACAAACTCGGAGAGTCCGAGGATAAACAGAAGCAGCTCCGAGAAAGGGTCGGGAAGACACGAAAATTCACCCAAGAAGAGCAATCTGCCTTGAGCATCGACAGCAAGGAGGCCTTCGAAGGTTTCTTGGAGGCAGCTCTGGACGCCCAGGTCGCCTTCGATACAGAGCACGAGCACGGGGCGGGGACGGTTGTCTAAGGGCGCCACCAGCCTGGCGGCGTCGGCGTACGACATCTTGCAGGACTTCAGTCCCATGGTGGACATTGTCAGGGACTGTGGTGCGCCTTACGGCAACATGGCAATTGGGACTATCTGCTTTCTGTTTGCTGTATGATACCAGGAGGGACTTAACCCCAAGATAAATCGGACAGGGAAACTCACAGCCCCAAACGGGTCGCCAACAACCGCGGGAGAATGGAAGACCAGATCAAATCCACTTTTCTGGACATCCATGACCGGCTACCGGGTGTCAGCATGTATCAGCATATATACAATGAGAATGACGAGCTCGACCAACTGCTGCAGTCCAAGATTGTGGATGTCTACGACAGCTTCATTGGCTTCTGCATCGCGGCCTTGGATTTTTATATCTGTGGAGGATTTCGTAAGTGCCTTACCCCAATTCCTCAAATCCAATCTGCTAGCTACTCAGCAACCAATTCAAACCAGGCCGAATGATTCGGGCATTGAGAAGCCACAGCAACCTCGACGAGCAGGCATCACGCGTGCAAAAGGCGGTGGTTGGTGTCAGGCTCGTGTGAGAAGAGCTGCTCAGCAAGAATGTTAACGCTGTGAAGGTTAACCTCGAAGAACTTAAGATTATAAATATTGGTCAGTCTTCTGTTTCCGCCTGGCCAAGCTATGTGCCTGTGCTGACATCCTGAGTACAGAACAGCAGCGCACGATTGAAGGTCAGTCGGGCCCATATTGGCTGGATAAGTTATCCGCAGCTAATCTTGAATCTCATGGAGATCTCAAACGCCGGATAACAGGTTCGTCCCTGCATAGCACACACCCACAGCCGAGCAGAAACAGCGGATAACACTTGACTGCCCACTGCAGGACTACAACGTGACCGCGATTTCGACAAGCTTGAAAAGATCCGCGAGCTACTTGGGCTCGAGGCCTTCTCGCACAAGGCTCACCTTGCCCAATTAGACAGCCACCGACGTAACGTTGCGGCCGAGTTCCAGCAGAAGAACTGGTACTCGGAGAAGACGCCCGACGAGCAATTGTGCGCTGTTGTGAGCGACCCAGCATACAAGGAATGGCTCGGCTCACCGCACTCACGCGTGCTTGTCCTTTCGGGTGAGAACTACGTTATAGGGGCCAGTCACTGCTGGCTGTCGCCCGTGGCGCTCGACTTGGTTGCCAAGCTCACTGTGTGCACGACCCCAAACCCGGACCCATGCGTCTTCTACCTGCTCGGCCTCCGCGAGGTAGACGACACATCCCCACGCGTTCTCGCCTTCTTGATCCTCCGACTGTTGAGCCTGAACAAGGAGGCGTTGCGAGATGAGGTGCAACTTGCCGAGCTGTGGGCGGATCTACAGTCGTACGCGCGGGTGGCGGAATCCCCTGACGTCCCTGCGCACGAACTGCAGAGGACGCTCGAGAAGGTCGCCCTCAGGGCGCTGAATATGTTTGATGCGGGGAAGACGGTCTGGATCGTCCTGGACCGCGTGGACAAATGCCGGGTGGCGCCGGGACCCAGGGGGGAATCGCATCGCAGGGGCGGCCGAGCCATACTGGAGACGTTGGTCCGTTTGGTAGAGCGGGCGACGGCGAGGGTCAAGGTCCTTGGCGTGGTGAATAGGGCAGACTGGCATGTCGAGGAACAGGCGGATGAGCTGGGGGAGGAAGGGCAGGGGAGTGTGGTGATACGGACGTTTAGTCAATCTGAGGGTCTCGTTGAGGATGTATGATGGGTGAATTCTGGATATCTACCAAGTTTAATCGGCATGAATGCGGGATGAGACGATGTGCTGAAACGTTACTTCTCCCCACGTAAGCCGATGGGCTTATAACTAATAAAACCGTAAGAATTTGTAACGGCTCGGTCAAGCCCTACTCTAACCCCTTAAATCAACAAACCCTGTGGCATGAAGGCAGTCAGGTGGCTTTGGATACAGTAATGGCTTTGTTTTAAGTGAGTCGAGATTTTCAGTTTAATGACGCCTTCGTCTTCATAATCAAAATGGTTCATCGTACTTGAACGTCTTGCCAACCGCAGGCTAAAGAGCACCGCGCGATGCTGATAACCAGTCAAAGGATGTTGAGTCGAAGTAGTGTAACAGGGACAGCAGTGCGCCTGCGCTATGCCAACCTACCTACCTACCTACCTCCTAGAGGTAGATAGGGATGTATTTACGATAGATTTGATACCATGTAGCGAACCTCCCTTTCAAACCCCCTTCCAAGCCTGCGAACACCTCTCCACCAACTCCCCCACGCCCTTCACCGTCATCCCGCCCACGGTAGCCATCCACGGCCGTGAATAATTGGACCTCAAAGCGGAAGGCGGTCTTTTCGTGCGCCTTTTGAAGCGGACGCAAGTGCATAGTTACCTCTGTATCGCTTTCACCTCGGACCACGATAGGTTTCATGAAGGTGGCTTCTTTGATGCGATATCCCGCAATGGTTTGGTGTAAGCAAGCCATCCGTCTCACCGCTTCCAGCGCCATAATTATTGACCCTGTCGCCGGAACAAAACGTTCTTGCCAATGACGTGGCCCTCGAGCAGGGGATCTCTGCGAACCGTAGCATCTTCCGCCACCGCGGCTCCAGCGGGGTTCTATTTCACTACTAACACTCCCAGAATGTTCGTGGAACCGCTTCGCGAAGCCGCCAATCCCGGCTTAGCCTGGTTTCATGCCAATGCAGCTGTGAATCATTGAAGGGGTTTTCAGGCGTATCCACAAAGAATGGCCTTTCCTAAACGCCGTTCTGTTGTTGATTGGCGGCTGTGACGGACACTGGGTAGGCATGGACGAATAGCTGGCCAGCCACCTTCAAAGTAGTTTTACAGGCGAGTCGAACTTGAATAATCTAGGAATTGTATTGCGACAGAAGGTGATTCTACTCTGTAGGAAGAAATGAGGTTACCATGGAAGGATTTGTATGCAAAAGCGTATAGGGTGCCTCAAGGAAAATAGATGGAAGCATTAAGGTGTGTCTATTGTTGATGTTGTTAAAGCTATGGACTTCCTGCAACAGCCTGGGGAATGTTGGGCTATATATATTCGTGGATAACCGTATTATTAAGCATATAATTCCATTATTAATCCATAATTTCCATTTTGATTAAAGGTGAATAACGGAAACCTTTAAAAGGGTATGAAAGGCTGCGTAGTCTTTTGCCACCTCGAATAGGGGTGGTCCCACTTTTCCGTGGGAAACCTCCAGATTCCTAGAGATAAAATAAACACGTATCTAAAGCCCTTACCCAGGCTGACTTCGCTAAGTATATCGCTAATAGGCCGCTTGAGTGCCCTATTTGGACCGATCTCGATATAACTGGATATTATCTTCAAACCGTCCGCCTTGGGTGCTGCTAAGGCGAGATATTGGAGCGCGTCGGCGAACCGCATAGGTGAAACCAGATTATCGACCCAGTACCGGCTTTGTAACATGGCAGCGGCGGGGATGTTTTGGCCGGTTAAGGATGAAGCCGTAAAGATGCTGTCATTATTCTGTACCCGCGGCTCCAGTATGCCTAAACATAAAAGGCGTTTTTCGGAAATTTGCTGCATTGCAGGTAAATAATAGGCCACACCGGTCTTTAATTTTCGGGCGAAAATTTCGTCCTTATCTTAATACTTTTACATTTTGTCGATGGCGGCTTCGTTTCCGGGAAGAGTTACGTTGAACGGGCTGTTAACGCCGGCCATAGAAATGAGTTGTGCTATTCGCACATTAGTTTTTTGTATGGGAGCCATACATTACTTTTTTTACACCTGCCACCGACCCGCCACCATTTCAGTCACCTTATAACACTTATTGCTTACCTTTAAATAATTTAACAACATAACGTCATCTAAAGGACTTTTATAACTGATTTTAATCCTTATTAACTGTAGATAATAAAATTAAAATCCGTTTAATTTTGCGATTTTTCGTTGCGAAGATACGTATAAGTAAAGTATAAGGCATAGGAGAAGGATATAACTGCAAAAAGAAAAAAGGGGTCGCTTAAAGTGTTTTAAATGGTTCAGCCCTATAGTGCACCCTATAGCGCACCTTATAGCGCACCTTATAGCGCACCTTATAGCGCTTTGCTTAACAACGAAAAGAACGATTAATATCTTAACGCGTATATATCGCATTAGGACGATTATTATATGGTATTTGTCGCTTTTATTAGGGTAATTAATTTATCGAAAAAGAAATATGGTATTAAACGGGCCGTCAAAAATATGACGGGCCGGTAGCAGGTGTAGAAAAAGTAATGTGCAGCTTCTATTAAAAAACTAATGTGCGAATAGCACAACTCATAGAAATATCTGCGCTGGGGGAGACCTTGTCTAGATAGGCGTTTACATCCGCTTCCGGAATATTTACAGACATCACACAACCAGGCTTTGGCGTTGGCGTAACCAATTGTTAGGCCAGCCGTCCCCGATGATGGGCGATTTTACACGCGGATTTAAGGGAGCCCACTGATTGTGTACGTTGCCGCAATCTTTCTAGACGAATATCCGACAACACCGTCCGGAACGCCAGCTATGCTACCCAATCCGAGGAAAGGGGGACCAGCTCGAGTCTGCTTCTTTGTGTCAACAGAGGTCTGATCACTCGAAATGGCAATTCACGCCATATCAGAAGCGGCGCCGACGAAGATATCGGGACGGGATGGCATCACTAACAGAGCACTGCAGTTAGCTGCACCAGCCATTACAGCACACCTCGCCAAGACTTTCACCAAAACCTGGTATTCGGATACTGTCCCAAGCATTTCAAAGAGTCCACTACAGTCGTCTTGAGAAAGCTGGGGAAGACAAGTACGCAATAAGGAAAGCATACAGACCAATCACACCGCTTAACACCATAGGCAGGGTATTAGATGCAGTCCTGGCGAAGCGATTAAGCTACCTGGTCGAAACTTACGTTCTGCTTCCGGAAACCCACTTCGGCGGCAGAAAACAGAAGTCTAATAAACATACCTTGCACGGTATCATCGATAGAATCTATGAGGCATGGATCACAGGACGTGGCAAAGTGGTAAGTGTGCTGCTCCTCGACGTGTCTGATGCATTCGACAATGTATGGCACCGCCGACTCCTCCACAATCTGAGAACAAGAAGGATAGACGAGAAAGTAGTCAATTGGAGAGCGAGTTTCCACCACGAGAGACGCACCAATCTGCTGGTAGACGCATACAACACCTGCCTGATAGAAGGTTTAAATCAGAAAGATGATGTATCAGCGACGGGCTTCATAGACGACGTCGCGGTCTTAGCCTGGGCGGACTCGACATGCAAGATCCTCCCAAACGCGCTCGGTACGGCCGAGCAGTGGACGACAACCCACGCATCAGTCTTCGCACCCGACATATTCCAATTGACGCACTTCACAACGGGACGAACTAAGGACAATATCGGCACGCCGGTGCACACAGCTTGGGGCGAAGTTCAGCTGAAACAGACCCGTAGATATCCCGGGCCAACCATGGATACTCAACTGAAGCGGACGCACTACATAGAGGAGATAATTAGAGCGCAAGGTCTCTAAATTATCAAAGCGCTTAGTAGCCCAAGAAATTCGAGTTGGGGAGTGAGGATGAGAGATATGCGAACCATCTATAAAGGAACTGCTATACCGCAAATGATGTACGCCTGCTCAGCCCGATCCAACGTCAATCAGGGAAGAAGAGGCCGATCGAACACAGAGAAAAGCGTTTTGAAACTCAAGAGGGCTTCAGGGCTACATCGACCCCTGCGCTCGACATTGAGATTCGTCTTCTCCCAGTCAAACAGCAAATGTGGTATCATAATATGGACTTCTTAGCAAGAGTCGGGCCAGACACCCAAGGTAACCAGAACACCGGCGCAAACGCCCGAATCAGCCCTAGACGGGCAATAGTGCAGGAGGTCGGCCGGTTAAGCAGAAGAACCAGAAATACAGAGTCTGGAAAAGTCAGAGCCACATACCGTCCCTCCTTTGTGAAAGGGCCGGACGATCCACATGGAGAAAAACGCAGGTTAGGGATAGGCGAGACACAGACGATTATTGTAACAATAATCCTGTGCCGTACGTATCTACACTGACGGGAGCGGCATCGACGGCCATATTGGTGCGGCAGCCACTTTCCCGGCCATAAAACAGACAAGATCGACCTATAAGGGGGACGAGTACACGTCGAACGTCTACGCGGGAGAGTTCCAAGGCATCCGCCTAGCGCTCCAGATTGCGCAAGAGGACAGAAACAATAGGAACATACGGAGCAAGTTATTGATCTACGCCGATAACCAAGTAGCCATTAGAACAGCGGCCAAACCAAGGGGAAAGCACGGTAGCCGACGGTCTCAATGTTTTTCACGTTCGTTGAAACCGCTAAGTTCGGACCTCCCTCAGACGGTCCCCTTAGCTTTCAAACATATAACCTTAGCACTCGAGAAGTGCCGTCTCCTGGGGCTGCCAAGGGTTTGCCGAACCCGCGGACGCTCGAGATGACTCAAGGCCGGTCATTCTACCTGCCTGACAGCCCGTCTATTCTACTGTAGTAACTAGAGTAGGGGTCATTTAAATCACAGGCAATGGCATAATTTGAGGTCTTCTTGGGGTG
>QJNZ01000516.1:0-67526 GCA_004155055.1 Monosporascus sp. CRB-8-3
CGCTCCACCCCCCCAACGCGCCGGCGTTTTCCCATACAAAACCGTCGAAATTGCTATATTTTCAAAGCTTTATTATAAATTCAATAAGAATGGTAAAAATAAACGATTTTCGAAATCTTATTAAAGTTTACAACTTATATTTTTCTAAATTTATTTCAAATTACGTAATACCTAAGTTATTATGTAACGCATTAAATAACGTAAAAATACGATTTTATATACGATATTCACTATATATAAGAACCGTAATATCTTTTTATTAATTTAATAAAATTGTATAAAAAAATTAAATTAATAAATTTATATATACTTCTATATAAGCCAGGTTGTTTTATATTTATATTTATTTTATTTATTTTATTATTAAACTTTAAATAAAAGTGGGTAAATTTTCCTGTATAAAATTCCGACGAAATATTATAATACTTAATATCGTTATAACGATATAAGATAATAACGTACAGTTTTAAAATTTATAATTAATTCGTATATCCTTATATTATATTAAAACCGTCTATTTTCATTTATTTATTTCATTTAATTATTTACATTTTAAATATTAACAGATTTGTTAGTAATTTATATAGGAAAATGTTAAGGATTTTCTATTTATATTAAACCGTAAATATTTTTATATTAAGGTTAATAATTTCGTTTAAAAGGTTAAATATGGTTTATTTATATATAAGTAAATTCAACTTAGCTTTTTAAATGTTAAAATGTTTTTTTGTTAATTAATTATAAGTATGCGGTTTTGTTGATTTTATATGGGAAATGGTGGCGCGTTGGGGGGGTGGAGCGTAGAGGGGGGTACCGACTTACGTGTTTCGGTGGATGCTGTCAGCTAGCAGGGGGTGCTAAACGTACCCCATATACGGAAAGGCTCCCTTTGATCGGAAGATATATGTTCCGTTGCTAGGTTACATAAAAGCTGTACGCGTACGAGAAATATACGCAAGTAAGCCTAATATAACAACATAACTAATATCCCTTATATTTAACAATTAAGAATTTTATTCGCTTAATTCGCGTTATTATTAATTAATTAATTATTATTAAAACGATATAGGTTGTATATTAGTAGTAACTATTAATATATTTTATTAATTATAATAATAACGGTATCGTTAATGTTTTCCGTTATTTATAACGGATTTAAGGACTGGGACCGTTTTAAGGGCGAATTCCAGGTTAAAACGTACGCTTTCGATATATGGGATTATATCGATTTTAATTAGTTACTTCCGTAATTTATTAAATTAATAGAATTTAATATAATTTCGTATCCGAAATAACAAATCCGTTATACGATACGAATTAATATCTTAAGCGGTTTTTTAATTATATTTATATTTTCCGGAAAAATTTACGAAAAAATCGATTATATTAATTACTTAACGAATACTTTTAAAATAACGACCGAAAGTAAATAAATTTATAATCAGAACTTTACGGTATATATTTATAAGGATTATAAATACGATACTTTTCGAAAAAATAATAACGACTTTATAAAATAAATTCTGGAATTAATAATTCCAGTAATTAAAAAAATAAACTTTTTCATAAAAAAAAACTTACGGAAATAATACGTTAAGTTAATTAAATCCGGTAAAGTATATAATAGCAGGTTTTTAATTAACACCTAACAAGAATACTGCGAAAAGTTAAAGTAAATTTCGAAATTAACAAAAAAGTTAAACGAATAAATCGTAAGGTAATAAAAGATTATGGCCTAAGGATAGTAACATAAGGTTTTAAAGACGAAAACGATAATTGTATAAATTAACGACCTATATATAGTATTAGTATTTATTATAGGGATTTAGATAATTATGTTCCAGATAGTAAAAAAGGCCGAGATTAATAACGGTACGATTAGCTATTAGGAAATGGCGGCTAACTTTTTAAATTACTGGATTATAACTTATTTATAACTCATATCGAAAAATATTAAGGCAACGTTTCCGACCTTTTACGGAATAGCCGCAAACCCCTTTAATTAAGATAATCCTAATTAAGAAAAAACCAAGGATAACCTTTAGCCGTAAGGAAGGACCCCAGGGCGTAAATTAAGATAAGGAAATCGTAAAAGTTCTTATTCGGATCGAAATGGTAATAAACGAAAACGTTAAAAATCAAATATATAAGGAACCCGTTATAAAACGTACTTAAGCTTTTTTTATAAGTTTTTTTAATATTATTACGTATTTCCTAGTAAAACCCCGGCAAATTTCCGCTTTAACGACAAAATAATAATATACGTTTAAGGCCGGATATTTTCTAATTAATTTTTAAAGGAAAAAATTAACCGTTTATCAAAAAGCATAGAAAAAATAATTACCTAGGAAATAAATTAATTCTTAAAGGAAGTAAGATAGGTTTTAACGTACTTTTTAATCTTTAATTAACGTAATACGATAAACGTTACGTTTTACCTTTTAAAAAATTTATCTATTTTGGATTTAGGGTTTATGATATATATTTTTAACCTTATTAATAAATTCCTAAATTTTAAATAAACCGTACAAAGCGATAAGGTATACGTAAATAATAATTTCGTTCCGATTAAAAGGTACGGAAAGGTTAACGTAATATTTTAAAGCCCTAATGGTACGAGAGCGTTATATTTGTACAATATAACCTATTGCAAAAACTTTACATATAACTTAGTATCTTTCCGGTAATTCCGGAAAAAAAGGTATTAATAAAATAACCGAAAAATTAACAATTTTATCCGAAATAAATATAATTAAGTGGTTATTACGTTAATAAATAAATTTAATTAATTCGTTATCGAAAATATTAATGTAATAATTATTTATATAACTTTTGCAATTTATAAACGTAACGTTAATTCGTATATAATAAAATTATTACGGACCGGTAACGGTACTATGTAATATTTAAAACTAGAATATTTTAGGCCCGAAATAATTGCCTAATTATAATCCTATATAAAAGGAATACGTTTAAAAGGTCCTATAATAATAGAATATTAAGTATATAACAAGGCGAAAGTTAGGAAACAAATATACCGTAAGCTAAGGGAAAAAGTTTCCCAATTAGGATAAAAAATCGCTATCGACTTTATAAATTTCGAAAAAAACTTTAAAAGATATAAATACGTTATGTTTACGACTAATAGGTACTTAAGTTTTATTTGGGATATCTATTTTAAAAACCGAAAACAGGATATATTAATTATAACGTTTAAATACCTTTTAAAAATCCTAAAAAACCAGGATAAAATCTTTTTATAAGTAATCGAATATAATAACGAAATCTTAAAAAATTACCAATTTCGAAATATGTTATAGTTGCCTTTTTTAAGTATTAAACTTAAACTTTTAATACCATATATCCAAACTTAAAACAGGGGTATAAAACGTTTAAAAAATATAATTAAAAAAAAAGCAACTATAATACGAAATAACAATAAATTACCTTCGTTTTTAATTGTATATATCTTTAAAACAGTAATATATCTATATAACCGTACCCCTAAATACGCATTCTTTTAGCAAAACCTATATAAAATTTACTATATTTACCTAACGTATAAAAACGGTATTATAGTACTTAATCGGAAACCTTAACAAACTTACCTATAAACATATAACTATATAACCTATATTATAATAATTATAGCCATAAAAAAAATAAAAGCTTTAAAAGTTAAATTCCAAAACGTAAATTAACTTCCTAATTAATTACCGATTTACGAATATTTACGAAATATAAAATCCGTTAATTAACAAAATTATTATTACTTAAAACGTATAATTTAATAAAAAAGCCACTTTTTTAAGTAATATCAAAAACCTAAAAAATAATTTTCTGTACGTAATAAAAAAAAAACTACAAAAGCTACTTTAACAGGTAAAAATATTTAATTAAAATAATAACTATTTAATTTACATATAAAAAAAAATAAAAACTTAAACGGAATAATTTAATTACCGGCTAAGTAAAAAAAATAACTTCAAAAAAATATTAACGTAAAAAACGTACGGGATAAAAAAAAACAAACCTATTTGTAAAAAATTAATTACCCTTATATAACCGTTATATTCGAATTATTTCCGTCTTTTAAACCATTACCGCTACTAACGTTTACCTTAATAACTATTACAATTATTACGTTAACGGAAAAAATAAAAATAGCCTTAAACTCCCTTTATATTATTTAACTTAAAATAACGGTAAAAAACAAAAGTACCCTACGGGTAATAAACGTAAACCCCCCGTATATTCCGTACCAAAAAAATATTATCTAAAACGAATATAAAATATAAAAAACCGTATTTAATACAAAACATTTACCTCCTTTTATAAATACGTATAATAACCGGCCGATAAGTTACGGAAATTTAAAAAAATTAATTATCCGAAATACGTACCACTTTAATCGGAAAAATAATAATATTTTAATATATAAAAAAGTATTAAAATCGCAAAACCGGATACATACACGTAATCTACCACTACTGCCGTAAAGCTATAAAAATCTAAGTACATACCTGTTAAAAAAAATATTTCGTAAAGCCGAAAAAGCTTACTTATAAAATCACAAAAAGATATAATCTTAAAAAGTAATTAATTAATTTTCTATTAATAGAAAATAAATTTTAAAATATATATAAATATACGTTTACAAATTTAATAAATATAACTAGTTATAAAAATATAAAATATATTTCGTCGTATAAAGTAATTAATAACTAAAAAACGTATATAATAATATATACGTATTTACTTTAATTAAAAAGTTATTTAAAACTTTAATCGTTATAGTAATTAAATTCGATTTAAAACTTAAATAATATAACGTTATTAACGCCTTTATTAACGCTAATTTACTTTACAAAGTATATATAAAAACGCCCCCAGGGTATTCTTAACGTAAAAAAACTCTTTTAATTAAAAAAGCTTTATATAGCTTACGGGAATTGCCGTTATTATAACAAAAAAATTTACCGGGACGTTTAAAAAATTAAAATTTAATCCCGTTTTTTATAAACCTTATTATTTTATTCGTTAAAAGGTACTTATCTTTTTTTTTATAAACGATATCGTTACCGTATATCGTAAAAAAAGACTAAGACCTCGTTAATCAGTTAATTCAGTAAATACGGGAACGGTATATCTTTACAGGGGATAAAAACCTATAATAGTTCCTCGGTATTGAAATAATTAAAAACAAACTTAATAAAAAAATCTAATTATTTTAATCTAATTTTATAAACAAACTAACTAACTTAATCCTTAAAAAAAACCTAAATAACCTTTTAAAAACGCTTATAACTAACATTAAACTATTACCAAATCTTAATCTAACTTATCCAGGCTCTATTAATAAATATTAAAAAAAAATCGGTTTTATTTTTTACGTAACGATTAATACGTAACTTAATATATCCTTTACCGTATCCCGATTTACCCGTTTTAACCTAAATTTTAACGACGTATATTATAAAATTATTAATTGAATTATATTATACCTAATTAAAATTAAAATATTAACGTTATAATTTGAAGGCGAAAATTTGTTAAATACCTAGAATAACGCCTTTTTTACAAATAATACGGTTAATCGAAAAAGCTTTTAAATTTACGTTATAAAGCTATTTAAAAAAGTAATAAAATAATAAACGAATAAATAAAACACAGTAATTACTTTTATAATAAAAACGGAATTATTATCCTTTACGCAAACTATAAAAAAAACCTTATTTAACTTTCGATTAATTAAAAAATTAAAAATTACCTTAAATACTGAACCGCTAAATATATAATACGATAATTAATAGATTATACGGCTTATTAACACTAACATCGCCTTATTATAAACGAAATTATAATACGTAAATATATATAACTACTAATTACGAAAAGCCGTAAAGAAAAAACTTAATTAAAATAGACTATACGTTTACAGGCGATATACTGGCTGATAAATTAATTAAAACCTTATTACGTAAACCGTTTAAATATTTCAAAAAGCAATTAAAATTAATAAATATTACGGAAACCCTTAAGCAACAGAAAAACACCTTGCAAATAATTTCAAAGGAGAAATTAACTAATCAGGAAAATTCAATCGCCGGAGGAAAGGTTAAATAAAAAGCTATGGCTCTGGGAAATGATAATATATAACAATTAACGCCATAAATGTTTCAAGGCGTTAAGGGGGTATATCAGCTAACAAGGGGTGCTAAACGCACCCCATATACGGAAAAGCTCCCTTTAATCGGAAAATATATATTCCGTTACTAGGCTATACAAAAGCTGTACGCGTACAAGAAATATACGCAAGTAAGCCTAATACAACAACACAACTGATGTCCCCTATATCTGACAGATGCAGCTGCGAAACTCCCGCTCACACGTGCCGTTAGCAAATTACTGTTGTAAAGCGATCAATACAGCAAAGGACTTCAGAGACATAGTCACGTCCATGAGAGTGCGTGAGGGCGGTGCGCCGCTACATCTCCAGATGGTGAACCCGCAGCCAATGCATGTATAGATGGTGTATAGATCTCCACGCTGACGACCGCGCAGCTGCGCGAGCTGCATAGAGCAGAGAAGAAAATCGAGAAACTACGCGCGAATATCTTGTCAATTATCAAGTTCGACGACGCGGGAGCCGCTTCGACGTCCTGTTGGCATGGCGTGGCTGCTTGGGATCAACTTGCCGCTTTCCTTTGCATCAGAGAACCCCGCGGAGCATCCTTCGTCGAGTACTTGACAAGGTAGAACCTGCTTTTCTAATGGGATCAACAGCTTCTTTCTCCTTTCCACTGCCGATCCAAGGCGTTCGATCAGTCCTAGAAGCGCCCAGTCCAGCTTGACGCGTCTTGATGTTGTTGTGAATGTCGAGGCTTTCCTGGACTTGTGCACACTTCTGATTAATGCGTTGGCGGGCATTTATAGTAGTATTCTGACTCGCCTAGGCGATTCCATTGGCCAGCACGCCATTTCATGCCATCCGAGAACGAGGTCGTCAACTGCAAGCGCAGCGTCATGACGGCGGGATATGGCCCACGCCGTGTTTTGTTCGTCTTGTCAATCATTCTATTCGCAGTCAGCATGAGTTGGTGCCGAGTGGGAATGCTTGTGGTGAGGTAACCGTCATCTGGGTAGGGATGCGTGTGTTCCCGGCATGGCCCGCATAACCCGGGTAGGTGTCGAGCATCGCATCGCTGACAACTTGCAAATGATTGGCACGTTGAGATTGTCCAATACCTCCTTCTCGTTCTCAACACCGCAAGAGCAGGGATCGCTCGATCTCAATGCTATGACGGTAAAGGTAGGGACAGCTTAGAAACCGTCTCTTTAGCCGTGATATTCGTAAGCAAGCTCTAGACAGGTTTATGGCCTACTGCGCGCATATTCCTGTGTTTCTTCATCTCGGTCTTCGATTTTGAAATCTTTGCATAGGGCTTCATAGTTGACGCGTGTGGGAGTTAGTCACGAGCAGGCTATGCTTTTTATGCATCCCCCTCTTGTGTAGTAAAGGTTAAAACTATAAGAAATTAAGGGCAGATTTAATTAATTTAGCTACAGTTTTCCCTTAGCAAGCCTACTTAAAATTAATAACGTATAACTTATTAGGTTAATAGGATTAATAAAGTTAATAAGAATAATAAAGATAAATCTTAAAAGAATTAATAAAGTTTAAAAATTCGGAGATATAAGCTAATATTAAACTTTATTTAATAAATAACGTTAGAAATAAATAAGATTTTTATATAATATAAAGAGTTATACTATTCGTATAGTAGTTTTTTATATAAGAGCTATATATTATACTTTTTATACTTGCTACTAACCTGCTACTATTTTAATTACCTTAGGCTTTAATCGATAACGGCTTAAAGAACTAATGGTTTAATAATAACGTATATATTAGTACATATAATAAAACTGGGGACTTATAATGTAATATTTATATCGATTTTAAAGCTTAAACTTAAAAAAGCTACCGCCCCCCTAACTAACATTATTTATATATATAAATAATAGTATCATAATTTTTTCGAATTAGCGTTAAAGCTATTTCTTTATAACTACCTTAATTACTTTACGATAACTTCGTAACGTTAGTTCTTTAAAAAAGAGATAGGTTTGTTTTAACCTAACGTTTCCGCTGTTTAAGATAAAAATAATAAAGATTTTACGTTCGTATTTTAAAACTTTAATTTTTTTCGAAAGGATATAAACGAAAAACTTATTATTAATATTCGTTACTCTTCTTAAAGAAAACGTAACCGTATAACTAAATTAAATAAATTAATAAATTATACTGTTTTAGTTATTAAGCTTTATTAAACTTTAATCTTCTTATAAATTACTTAATTATACCCCTATCGATAACTATTTTTAACGGAATTTTAAACGGTTTTTATAATTCGGAGTAATTAAACAAATTATTATTTATAATTTTTTGTCGATATAAAAGTTAAATTTCGACGTTTTTAAACCCGTTATTATTATTTTCTAGTTTTACCAGTAATTACTTTATAAGCCGGATATTTTTTTTAATATAAATTTACGTAAAAATTAATTATTTCCATTATTTTTAATTAAATCGTATCTGAAAATTAAAAATAAAACCCGTTTATTTTAGGAAAAGTTATTAATATTAATAAAAATATCGATATATTTTATTCGACCGATTATGTTATTTAAATCGGGTAATATAATCGAAACCGTTTCCGTCGAGATTCCGAAAATACGGAATATTAGAACTTTATATTTAAACTTAACGGATATATTTTAAATATCTTAATTAATAAAAATTTAAAAAGCCGTAAAATTAATCGAAATTAAAAAATTCGTAAAACTAATAAAAAGTTATAAAACTATCTTATATAAAATTAAAGTTTGTTATAAAAAACTAAACATTTTTTAAATTATTATTTAAAATTCTCCCTATTATACTGTAAAGCTAAAAAATACAAAGTTTATTAAAGTAGAAACTTATTAACACTATATAATAATCGGCTTCGTAATAAGACTTTTCGTAACTAAGGTATAATTTATTATTACCGTAAAAAACATTAATAATTACTATATTCGAAAATATTAAATAAAATATTTATCGTTTTAATTATTAATATAATTACTTCGTATCTTTAACTAAGTCTAAATAATACGGCTTAAACCTAACGACCTTATAAAAATTCGTTACCGCTATTATTTTTTTAAACGAGTTATAATTTATTTTAGTATTTAATTAATTGAATTAAAGTTAAAGGAAGTATTTTACGAAAGAATTTAAAAGAAATTTATAAAAACTTATATAAAAATATAAGGTTTAAAAAATCGAAAAAAAGGAAATTACGTTTACGAAATTTAAATTTTCGAATATAATAAAACGTTAAATCTATTAAAATTTCTAAAGAGTTTTTCTTTTTTTATATAATAAAAAATAAATTCGTAATTAAACGTTTTACCGTTTTAAAGCCTATATACGAAAATTTTGCTACTAATATATAATTATATATTAAAAATTAGCTATAAAAATATAATAAGGGCGAAACATTTTAAAAAAAAAGCTGTAAATATAATATTTAGCAGTAATTTTATTCGAAATAAACAGTAACGGAAAAATTAAAAAAAAAATCTTTTCTACCCGAAAAAAAGAATAAGAAATTATTAAAAAAAAATTCCTAACGCGGTTTTGTTTTATACAAGGTAAAGTGCCATTGAGGTATCTAGCTATATACATACAGGGAGCTGATCCATTCATTAAGTACATGCACAAATTGGTTTTATAAACGTAACCGGGAAACACCCTTTAAAAACCGTCCCTTTTTAGCTAAGGGCCGGAAAAACGTAATGCAAGTTATATAATACGGCAATTAACGATAAGATATACCCGATTAATTAATTAGTTCCTAACGCCCCTAATCGTAACTAGTTCTAGGAGCCAGTTACCTCTTAATTATCGCCGATACGGTAACGGAGCCGAAACCCTAACTGGTTAACTCCTTTAGGCTGGCGCCACCTAAAGGAAAAATGGCCCAAGCTAGATTTAAACCAGCTATCTCTTAAGACCAACCGAAACAAGGTACCTAAGCCTGTCGCTATTAAAAAAGACACCCAGGCTTGCGACCACTAAGCCATTAGGCCGCGGTTTTGTTTTATAAAAAAAAACTTTTGCGAATAAAAATTTATATAATACAGTTTTCGTTAAAAAAATAAAAATTGGTGGAAATTTTATTAAAAAATAAATAATAAATTTATTTTACTTAACAAAAATAACGTTAACGATAAAAATATAATTTCGGAAAAAAAAAAATCGTAAAAAGGACGAAATTTTTAAAACTAAGACGAAAAATAACAAATTCGACTTTAATATTAAGACAAACGTATCGGACGATAAAAAAATAAGTTTCTAACTTACGGTACCTTCGTTACAAACCGCGGAAATAATACCGCCTTTAACTAAAAGATAAAAATTTTCGAAAAAAAAAGGAATAAAAATAAATTTATTTCGATAAGTTCTTACGGTTTTAACCGTATATAAAACTTTAAAAATATAAAAAAAAACAATAAGTTATCTTATTAATAACTTTATAAATAATATTAAATTCTTTAATTTCTTAATAACTTACGCGGTATTAGGAAAAGGAATAAATCTAATAATATTTAACAATTTAAAGTTAAAAAAAATTGAAAATGATTTATTTAAAAATCTTAATCGAAGAACTTTAACAATTTCGGCCGAAATAATTATATAAATTTATATATAGGGAAAAGTTAAGATAATAAAAGTTCATAATTTTAAAAAAGTTTCAAAAATCGAAAAACTTAAAAAAATTTAAAATAATAGCAATAACGTTTCTAACTCTTAAATTATTACTTCTTAATAAAATTAACAACTTTATTTATATTTACGCCCGAAATTAACTTTATTTTTTATAATAAATTGCAATTAAAAAAATAAATTATAATTTCTAAATAAAAGCGAATTAATTAATATAAAAAGTATTATATATTTCTTATTACGTTATTAAGTTTTATTACTTAAAAGATTCGGTATTAATATTCTATTATCCGTTAAAAATAAGGCGCTTAATTAAAAGGCAATAAAAACTTATTAATTTAAAAATACCTAAATAAAAAATTGGTATAAAAAGTATTTTATAATAATGTTAAAAATACTTAATTTCTTTAAAGTCCATATATAAATTAATAACTTTCCTATATTCGAAAAGATTTTACTAAAACTATTATAAATAGTTATTACATTTAACTTAAAATTTAATTACTTCTTTTAATATATATATATTTTATAAGGTAATATACCTTTTTATAATATATTGCGTTTTTTATTAAATTATTATTATTAATTATAGCTATCTATTCTTAATAACTTCGTTATTACCTTACAGTTATTCGGTACCTTATATTTTAAAAAAAAATCTTTTAATTTTTTTAAAGATATTTTTTTATATCTTATCGGCAGTTAATGCTTTGAGATGATTACAGCTGGTGGGCTTAGATTAAAAAATGTTGCCTAGGACATCCTTTATTATAAAAGAACCTTTTAAGTATGGATTATATATATAAAAACAATTCGCCCTAAACGTTTTTAATTTGCAAAATTATAAATATAAAATTTTACGCCAGTATCCTGTATTTAATTATTATAATTACTAATATAATAGTATTTTCTAGTTAATTAACAACTTAATACGTTATACGAAATAGTTATTTGCAAATTAAGTTAATAAAAAAAGTATAAGATTTAAAAGAAAATCGTTTAATTAACGATTCGAAAAAAAATTAAGTAATTAACGATAGCAAGCAAATAATAAAACCTTAGGCAGCTTCCTATTAAACAAAACAGCTTATCCGAAACCTTATTCCTTTCTCCTTAACCAGGACCTTTTTACGATAGGGATATTTTTTAAGATAAATTTTGCAGTAAAAAAAAGGAGGAACAAAAGTTTATATTAAATAGGGCGGCAGGAAAAAAACCTATTTTCGGGGCGTTTTTAAAAAATATTTTATTACTTTAACAACCGAAAAAAAACCGATTTAAAACCTTTATTTAGAAATAATAAATTATAACGGACCTAAACAAACTTTATACGTTCCTAGGTATTAATATAAACGGTATTAAATATAACGTTAAGGCACGAAAAAATAGGTATTAATAAATTAAAAAAAAAATTAAAAAGTTAAAATTCTAGAACGAAAAAAATAACGATACCATAAAACGTATAAACGTTATAATAATACAGCTATTAAATACGTTTTAACTTAAAACGCGGAATTCCAAAAATTCGCGTAATACGAATATATAACCGAAAATATTATAAAGCGTACCGCTTAAAATTAAGGTTAATAACTTTAAGGAAATACTTATCGTATTAAAAAACGATATGGAAAAAATTAACTTATTAAGAAAAAACGAAATAAAACTTAAGAAATAATTTATAAAAAACCCGACCTCCCGAAAAAAAAGAAAAACAAATTACCTAAAGGAAAAGGAATAATACGTAATAATCCTAATAATTTAAATAGTTCCCCTAGTAGCTTTTTAAGCCCTAATAATTTAAATAATTTTAACGAATTAGGTATTCGTTTAAAAAATAAAAATAAAAACTTTAAAAAGTTTAGTAATATAAATACAAAGTTACGTTAAAAACGTTTTAATTTTTCGTTAAATAAGGAAAATTACTTAGCAAGCTAGGTTAATTAAAAGTTTTAAAGTAACGTTTTAAATCTTACAATAAAAAAAATGGTTATAAGGACGGGATAAAATTAAGTTAGCTAAATTAGCTCCATTTAGCGAAAGTTATTACCAAAACTTGCAAAAAGGCGCCTTTAAAGTTAATTATAGGTATTAAAAAAGGTACGAAAATGTTAAGGACGCTTCGGAGAACCTATATAATAACAGGTAAGGCTAGGTAAAAATCCTTTTAGAAAAAGTTTAGCAAGGTTACTTATAATAAAAAAAACCCGGTATAATTTATTACTAAGTTTCAAAAACTTTTCCGTAAAGTAAAAAGCTATAATATACAACTCGGAACGGAGGAATAGATTACCATGTTTCTTACTGTTATAAAAAACTACGTTAGCAATTAGTACAAAACTATTTAATTAATATTACGGCAAACGGATTACTTTTTCCAGCAGCTAATTAACGATTTTAATAACGAATTTTATAACCGATTTAATAAAAAGAAAAATAACGGACGGTCCGTTAATATACGAAAAAATAAAAGAAACAAAAATAATAATAACAATTTCTAAAATAATAAGCCTATATGGAACAAGAACGGAAAGTTACTTTACTTCAATTATAATAAATATGGATACCTGGTAAAGAACTACCTTAAACTGCAAAAAAAACGGCAAAAATAAAAAAAAGAAACAAGGCCAAAATAGTAACTAACGTAATAACAGTAATAATAATAATTAAAACAACTAAAGTAACAGCTTCCGTAATACCCATAGCGGTAATTAAAATAAAAAGTAATTTATTTTTAAAAGTTTAAAAAACTTATACCGTTTAAACGGAAAAACTTTTAACGTTTACGTTAACAAATAACAACTTTAGGATTTTATGCAGTAATATAACGAAATAATTTAAAAAATAACGTAAAAACCTATAAGGGCTAAAAACCCTAAATTACAGGTAACTTAAAACCTTAAGTTATAAGGAACCGACTACCTTAAACTACGGCTGCAAACGACCGAAAACCTTAAAATTATAGCGGCTAACTGCTTTAAAGCAATTAAAACAATAGTTATAAATAGCGCTATGTTTTTATATATACATTCCTCCATAGAAAACAATAAAAACAAGTTATTTTAAGATTTAAAAACAAACGTTAATATTACTAATAATATCGGCGACTTCGAGAAAAACTCGGTACTGGATATTAAATCCAAAGAAATTCACATTATAGCAGGTGGAAAACCTATAATTACCACCTTTATCAATACTATAAAATAACCCTTAAAAGGCCTTAATAAAAAAAAATAAAGAAATTACAGTAAAATACACGTTACATATTAACGATTTTCCTTTAAAAATATTTTTTAAAAAAATATTTTACAGAAAAAAAGGTTACCTAAATAAAAATACCTTAATTAACCTTAATAAATCTAAATTAATAACTATTAACGTTCCTCGAAAAGGATTTTTCTTATAACTTTATAAAAAACTAAAACTTACTATTAAAGGCCCAAAATCCCTAAACGATAAGAATTATTAATAAGGATACGCGTTAAAGAAAATATTCGGTAAAAAAAATAGCGGTAACCTAGTTAATAACCTAAAAATAACCCTTATAAAAATACTTAAAAACGGAAAAATCTTTATAACAAACGAAATTATAAAAAAAATTATTTTTTAATACCGCCGCCTTTATTACCTTAATATTAAACGATTAATTTAAACCATTAAAAAATTCACGGGAATAAATCTAAACCTTAACGATATAAAATCGTTCCCTTATATAGCTTATAACGAAGGAAAAATACGGAAAATACCGTTTACTAATTTACAAAAAAAAGTAATATACGTAAAAAAAATTACTTAATATAATATAGGAACCGTTAAACCTATTAACATCGAAAATAACGGTTATTTCGGGTTTATTACAAACGACTTATTACGTTATAAGGAATATTATTCGTTTAAAACTAAGAACGAAATATAGCAAAATCTATATATATATATTACCCGGATATTTAAACGTTTAAAAACGTTACCATTAAATATAAAAAATAAAAATAAAAAGGCGCAAATCCTACGTTTTAATAACGGTAAGAAATTCGGTATAATAATTATCGAAAACTTCTGCGCAGTAAAAAGTATTAAATTAGTAATTTCTAACGTTTATAACCAGTATTAAAATAAAATCGCAAAACGAAAGATACAATTTTTTTAAAACGAAATACGCGTAATTACGGCCCAAATAAGGATACTGATATATTTCTGGGATTTTATAATAAAAGCAATAACGTATACCGTTAACAAAACTAAATAATTAACAGTAAAAAATATAATACCGATTAAATACTTTAAAAACGTATTGAAACTTAATAAGTCCTATAAACCTGATAATAATTACTTTCGGATTTTTAACAGCAGGTATATAGTCCTAATTAATAAAAATTATAGGACTAAATTAAAAAAACTAGCAGCCCGTAAAACAAAAGTGTCAGATATTCAGACCAATTGTTAGCTCACTGAGCCACGAACCCCTCTTGGGTCGTATCAGCGACTGTTGTTGGACAGCTTCTTATCAGGATTTATATGGGGTCCTGTCCTAGCCTAGTCTTCTTGGCTACAGGGGGCTGTATTCTTACAATTACTCCCCTCCCTAAAGGCCTTGGTCCCCAAGGCCACCGCGTCACCCTCCCGTACGACCGGATTTCTATGCAGGATCTCTTTGCCTGATAGTAACTACCCGTACTTGGCTAAGTCTGACAGTAGCGTTTCTGGCTAAGCTCTATTTGGCTAAGGCCAGGGGAAGGAGCCCCATCGCAATTTCCCTTGTAAATTGGGGCAGCACAATACGTGCAAAGACAAAAGGTTTGGGGCGCGACCTCCACAACCTCCGACCGTTTCATTTTTGGTCTCATCGCCTTACTTTCTGGCGGTACAACTTTCTCATGCGCGTCATTTTGCGCGACTTCAAATTCATTCATTCGGCTCTCTCTGGCCATTCATTCGGCTCTCTAGCCATTTATTCGGCTCTCTGGCCCTTTAGATATTCTGATGCGTACATATTTTTGGTACGACTTGACATGTGGCAGGGGTGATCAGTCCCATAACACCCCCGCAACAGGTGATCAGTCTGTATTGGAAGGTGCGCCCCCCGAGGGAATTGAACCATTAACCTGTCGGGCGTCGAGTAAGTCGCTGATACAATTGTCAGATATTCAGACCAATTGTTAGCTCACTAAGCCACGAACCCCTCTTGGGTCGTATCAGCGACTGTTGTTGGACAGCTTCTTATCAGGATTTATATGGGGTCCTGTCCTAGCCTAGTCTTCTTGGCTACAGGGGGCTGTATTCTTACAAAAAGGAATATTACTAGGTTATTAAAAGACTTATAACTATAAGGTATAATTATTAAAAGGCGGCAAATTACTAATAACACCGTATGTTATTATTTATAAAAACCTGGAAAAACTAGGATAACTTCCTAGCCCGAAAAATATCATTCGGTTACTTCCGCAGCCAGTACAGAAACAACTAAAATACCGTTAAAAACAAAGTATTAAAATAAAAAACAAAAACGATAACGTCGTTTTAAAGGACAATACGGACCAGGAAACCAAGTAAGTTAAACGAAAAAAAAAACGCCCGAAAAAAATAATCCCCGAATTATATGCCTTAAAAACCTTAAACGAAGTATTAAAGCTAATACGTAAACTAAAGTTAACTTTAACCTAAAAAAACGATAATAACGACCCCTTTTATTTTTACCTATTATTAAATACTAAAAACTAAAACGAAAACGGTTATAAACTATACGCTATAATAAACGACGGTTTATTATTAAAAAAAACTATAAAAAACCTAAAACGCAAGATATAACTTAAAACTATTTTCACTAAAATTAAAAAAAACCTTTAACGCAAAACCTTCTGTTTTATACTAAACGATAAAGCATACGGATACCTAATAAATATAAAATAAATACTAAAAAAAAAATACACATTTATAAGAAAACTAAAAAAAATACAAAATCTATATCTACGTTAAGGGATTTACCTAACGGAAAAAAATTAACTATAATAAAACGTTAGCTAATACTGTAAAAATTGTACACTAGAAAATCCTAATAACGCTAGCTGTTACCCTGGATTAACACATATTTCAAATCGATTTTATTACGGCCTACTTAAACGGTAACCTAAAAAAAAATATTTATATAAAGTTTTTTCCTATATTAAAAAAATATTTCGACGTACACCCGGAAAATAAAGTAAAATACCAGTTCTCCCCTAAAAAAATCATTAAGTTAATAAACCCCTTATACGGCCTAAAATAAGCCGGAACTACTTAGCAAAAAAAAAATAAAAAAAATATTCGCGAAATAAGGTTTTCGCCCGTTAACTTCAAACGACGTAATATATCATAATCCGAAAACAGAAAATATTATCGCTTCGTACGTAAATAACTTCCTATTTTTCGACCTTAATAAATAATATCTTAAAAATATCGCCAAAAGGATAATTAAAAATATACTTATTAAAAACCTGGAAAACGTTAACTGGTACCTAAACGTATAAATCGTCCGTTTTTTACTAACGGGAAATATTAAGTTAAATTAGTAATAATATATTAAAAAGTTATTAAAGTTAATAAAACTAAACGCTATACAGAAACAATTTAAGCTATTTATCAAGAATTACTTAAAGTACGCCGTAAAAAATAAAAACGTAACTAGTAAAAAAAAAACGTACAAATATACGAACCTTATAGGAAAATTTAATTTTTCCAGTTATATTAACAAATCGGATATAACGTTTATAACGTTAACTTAAGCTAGGTTTATAAATAACCCGTTACCTAAATACCAGGAATATATTAAGTAATTACCGTAATACTTAAACAATACGGCAAACCTATTTTTTCGGTACCGAAAATTAAAAAATTACCTATACCGGAAATATAACAACCTAAGCTTATTCGAAGTAATAAATACAAGCTTTGTAAATAATAAATTAACTAAATCTATAACAGGCTACGTATTTTTTATAGCTAAAACGCTTATATCATAAATTTCAAAACTATAAAACGTTATTATTAAATATACCATTAAAACAAAATACGTAAAAGCAGAAATAACTATAACGAAAACGGCTAAAATCAAAAACTTCTTAATAAAACTAAGGCTTATATTTAAAGGCCTTATTCCTATCCTGGAAAACAATATAAGTACGTTAAAATAAATAACAGAAATACAGATAATATCGAAAAAACGTTATATTCGATTAAAATACTATTACGTACGTTAAGAAATATAAAAGGGTAATATTAACTTCCAATACGTAAAAAGTAAAGATAATCCAGCAAATAAGCTAATAAAACCCTTTAATAAAGCTAATTTCGAGTAATTTATAGCAAATTTAGGATTAAAAAAAATACAAAACGAATCAGAAAATATTTAAGATCAACAAATATAGGGATTTAATAACCGAAATTACCTAAAATAAAAAAACGTATCGGCAGTTAATACTTTAAGATAATTACGGCTGGTAAGCTTAGGCTAAAAAATATTACCTGGGATACCCTTTGTTATAAAAAAACCTTTTAAATATGGATTATATATATAAAGGCGGCTCGCCTTAGACGTTTTTAGTTTGCAA
This sequence comes from Monosporascus sp. CRB-8-3, assembly GCA_004155055.1. NCBI lineage: Eukaryota > Fungi > Ascomycota > Sordariomycetes > Xylariales > Monosporascus > Monosporascus sp. CRB-8-3. The sequence continues at coordinate 18,358 of QJNZ01000516.1, forward strand.
GATTATAAACACAGAGTTTTACGCCAATATCCTGCATTTAATCACTGTAACTACTAATATATCTTCGTAAATTTTAATTCCTTATTTATATTTATATTACTATTATTTTTAATAAAATTATATAAAGTATAGGTAATATATATAAAGCGGATTAGTACTAATAAATTATATTCGGGCGCCGAATACTATATAATTTTAAATTTTTTCTTTAATATACCAAATATTTACTTTACGATAATCTTAATTTTTAAATAATATAAATTATATAATTTCTATACCGTTTCGAAAATTTTTTAATTTAATCGCTATTCTTAAAAATAATATTTAATAATTAAAAAAACACGATAATTTTCGTTTAATTACCGAAATTACTGTTAGTTATATAAACCTGACTTAACAGTATTTTAAAATTTTATAAAATAATATTTACGAAAATTTAAAATTATATATTAAAATTTAAACGCCGGTTAATACGTTATTAAAACAATATTTTATTTTATAATTATAAATACGTTTTATGAGAATATATACCATTAAGTATTTAGCGTAGCTGATTCATCCACTATATACATACACATTAGTTCTTACAAGCGCGACCGGAGGAAATACGTTTTATAAAATAAAATCTTTATAAGTTTAATATCGGTATTATTTATTTTATATAATAAAAACGTAAATATAAATATTATTAATTATTTAAATATATTTATTTATTTACTTTAATTTAAAATTTAAGTAAATTAAAACGTAAAATATTTAGTATATAATTATTTTACGAAAATACGAAAAATTATCATTATATATTTAAAAATTTCGTATATAATAAAATAAATCATATTTTATAAAATGAAAAATTATTTAATTATATTCTTTTACGTTTTATTAAAAGTTATAATATATAAAATATAACGAGTATTACCGAAATTAATATAATTATAAAATTATCGTTATAACTAAAAAAATTATAATTTCGTTATATAAAAAAGATATTTAAATTTTTGATTTAATTTATTTAAAATCTTGTTAATAAATTTCCGTAAAATTTTAAAATTTTCCGGATTAAGGAACTTTTTTTTTTCGTTATAAGTATATATCGCCGATTCTTCTTCTTTTTATATTTTACGATTTATAACAAAAAAAAATTAAATTAATAAATATATTACTTTATAATATTACAAAATATTTTATAACGTTATAAAACTAAAATAATATTTCTTAAATAATTATTAATATTAATTACTTAAAAAATATTATTTTTATTAAATTTTATTTCTCCTTAAAGAAAACGTAACCGTGGAACTAAATTAAATAAATAAATAGATTATGCTCTCGGTTGCTAAGCTTTACTAAGCCCTAACCTTTTTATAAATTGCCCTATTATACAAGCCCTTATCGATAACTATTCTTAACCGAATTCTGGACGGTTTTCGCAATCCGGAATAGCCGGATAAATTATTATTCGTAATTTTTTTTATATCGAGTTAAAAGTTAAATTTCGAAATTTTTAAACCCTTTACTGCTTATATTTAATTTTCCTAATAGTTTCTTTATACGGTTAATATTTTTTACTATAAGGTTATTTAATTTTTCATTATTTTTATTTATATAAATTAAATCGTACTTGAAAATTAAAAATAAAATCCGATTTTTTTAGAAAAAATCGGTTAAATCGACGGAAATATCGATATTTTTAATTTGTCTTAAAGCTTTATTACATTTAAAAATTTAAAAAAAAAAACGTCCTTCGTAAAAACTTTACAGTTATAAAATACCGGTATTTTATAATAAGAATTACCCGGTATATTTTAACTATTTTAATTAATAAGGATTCGAAAAGGTAATCTGGTACCAAATATTTCTACCTAATTATCGTACTAACACCTTTTTATTAATCGTAAAATCGATCGAGGTTAAAAATAACTAATTTAAAATTCCTAGCCCTTTTTTTAACTAATATTTAATACTTTTGATCGTAAGATTAATAAAAGGTCGTAAAGTAATTATCTTATACGGACTTAAAGTTTACCGCGAAAAGCTTAATATTTTCTAAATTATTATTTACATTTTAAAAAATTCCTCTTATCGAATTAACTAAAAAGCATAAAGTTTATTAAGGTCGAAACTTATCGGCATTACGTAAATAAACCTCCCAGCCGATATTAATCGAAAAATTACGTATTTACGGGAACCTAATAATCGGTTTCGGGATAAGGCTTTTCGTAACCGAAACATATAATTTATTATTATCGTAAAAACTATTAATAATTACCGTATTCGAAAATACTAGGTAAAGTATTTATTATATTAATTATTAATATAATTATTTCGTATCTTTAGTTCAGTCTGGATAATACGGCTTAAACCTAATAACCTTGTATTAAATTTTATTATTAATCTAAGTTATTTTAAAAATTCCGATAATTCCGAGAAAAAATATATTAATTTAAATATACGTTATATATATTCGATACGTATAACGAAAATCACAGTTAAAATGGGCTAAATGCGATATTTAACGTTTTAGCTAAGTATTTCGTACCTAGAAAATAGTGTTATTAAGCTATTAGTCCCCTTATTTTTACTCTTAAGACCGATGTCGATTAAAGCCTTATAATACTTATTATTTATCTTTAATTAACTTAATAATATAATATCGTTTAAAGGGCTTTTATAACCTATTTTAGTTCTTATTAGCCGTAAATTAAAAAATTAAAAATTCGTGTAATTTTACGATTTTTTCGTTATAAAGATACGTATAAGTAAAGTATATATATAGAAAAAAGATGTAACCGTAAAAAAAAGGGGGTCGCTTAAAGTGTTTTACAAGATTCAGCCTTATAATACACTTACATAGCGCTTTACTTAATAATAACGAAGAGAACGATTAATATTTTAACGCGTATATATCGTATTAAAACGATTTTTATATACTTTTTATTACCTTTATTAGAGTAATTAATTTATTTAAAGAAAAAGTAATATTAAAAGGGCCGTTAAAATCTAACGGTTCGATAGCAGGTGGAAAAAAAGTAATATATAACTTCTATTAAAAAATTAATATACGAATAGTATAACTTAATATTAAATATCTTTTATAATATTTTTTTTTATATCTTAATAACTTTTTAAATAATTATTTTCGATTAAAAAGGTAAAATTTAACATATTAAAAATTTTAATATAAAAATATAATAATTTAATAAAAACTTATAACGTATCATACCAGCTTACGAACTAAACCACCTTACGAGCCGCTTTTTAATATATCGTAACAACTAATTTAAATAACTTAACCATAACATATTTAATTGATTTAATCGATAGTATTCCTTTTTGCTAATAATACTTACAGCTTTTAAATAAATGTATGCATTATATTAAAACTTATTACGGACGTTATATTGCTATTTTTTTTTTAATCCGTATATAACGGTTATTTTTAACAGCTATTAATAACGCGTTTTTATTCCTACTTTTTTTAACGGTTAAAAAATTTATTTATCGTATATAATAAGTGTTTTTTTTAATTAGAATTTTTTATTTTAATAATTATATATACGTAAGATCGAATTATCGTTCCGATAAATTTTACAATACCGCAACGCGTTTTCCGACGCGCCCCCCGATACGCTTTAACAAACCTTACAGCCTTATCCCGTAGCCTTGCAACGCGTTTTTTAATAAAACCTTATAATTTCCTATTTTACGAATATTTTTTACGTATTAAAGCCGCATAAAAAAACATTTATATATACGGATCGGGAATTTGGTCGATAATCGATTTTCGGTCGGTCGTTTTTAATATTTTCGAAATAAGGGTAATATTGGTTTGGACGCGTTCGGGATTAATCGGTCGCATACGGATTGGCAAAAGGGAAATAACAATATACGTCCGTAATAAATTTTATATAATACGTATATTTGGTAAAGAGCTATAGATACAGTCGGCGACAAAGAATATGGTCGATTTAAATCAAATAAATGTATTGTAATTAAGTTATTTGGATTAGTTGTTACGAAGTGCCAAAAAGCGGTTCGTAAGGTGGTATAGCTCGTAAGGTAGTGTTTTACGTTATTCTTTAAATTATTAAGATTATATAAAATAAAAACCGATAATTATATAATAAAATTAATATAATACGGATATTAAATAATTATTAGCTTTAATTAAGCTAGGAACTTATTCGGGTTATAGTAATAACTATTATTAAATAGTTTCGTATTAAGACTTATATAATATTTATCTTAATTTTATCGTTTAGCTTAACTTATAAAAAGGCTTACGTTATCTTATAATTTACTACCTTTTTTAAAAGGCCTTTTTTTAATATAACGGCTAAGCTAGTTTATTAATTATTAAACTAAGTTATTCGATTTATATTAATAATTATATCGTAAATTATATAGTAATAAAATTACTTAATTACTTTAAGTAATTATAAATAATTAAGGGTAAGTTTAATAATACGTTATATTACTAGCTGGTATTATAAAAATATAAATTAATATATATATAGTTTTCTTAAAAAAGTTATAACTTAATATTATTTATTTAATCTCGATAAAGTATTTTTAACAGTTACTTATTGAAATTTACCGGCATTTAATTAATGTTTATTAAATATATAATTACGTTATAACAGCATATCTGGATATCATTAGTGTAACCAACATACTATCGACCGGATCCCCTGAATCACACACCTCACATGGGATGAACAGAGTCGGCAAGCAAGTTTGACGTTGCCTTTAGTCATGAACTCGCTAACGGCTGCTTCGTAGTGGTCGGAAGAATCCACTGTGGTACCAAATCCTATGGATGTCCGCAGTCCAATATCCCCGACTCGAACTAATTGACTTCAATTTCCCCTCTATTACTCTGAACCTTCTAGATGTTGGACCACCACACTTTACAGTCTTGACAACGCCAGCTATTCCAGCAACGTTTGGTTTGTGGGCAAAGCCGACTGAATCTGCCATGCTGAAGTAGCATCTTATTGTTCTACCACGCCATGGAGCACTCATGTCGACCGCTACATCTTATGGATGAGACAGGCTCTGAGACGAATCCTGCCAGTTTTCAAAGTCTATGCACATTTCCCCAGAATACCTTCCCAAGGTTTCAGGGGCACAACACCCGCGTTGGGCTTCGCGATCTGTCCTCGTACATAGTTGCTACAAGGCCAAGATTCAACTCGCAGGTCTTCCGGCATTCTCCATTCCACGTGTCTCCCAGAAAAGTTGAGGACGACCAGCCAGCGTTCGCCCGCGGTACTCGTACGCGCGTACGCGAAGACCTGGGGGTGCTGGGGTGTTAGCTCCTGAAAGTCTCCGTAGACGAACACGTCCGCACGCTCCTTCCTGTCTTTGAGCGCTCGCTGCCAGAACCGCCAGACGGACAGGTTGTCGGGGTCGTCCGCCTTCATCTGTGCCTCCACGTTGACGGTCTTGAAGTCATCCATCACGCGCATCCAGGGCTGCACGCCGGGATCGCAGAACCCCGCGTTGTCCGTTGCCGTCCACTGCATGGGAGTCCTGGCGTGATCTCTGGCCTTCATGTCGACCACTGCTCTGGCGTGGTCCAGCTGCTCCCTGTCGTTGGCATATAGTTCCTGGCTCTTCTTCCAGTAGTTGATAGTTTCGACGTCCTTGAACTCCTCGATGCCCCAGGTAGTCGGGGCATTCCGCATGCCGATCTCCTCGCCCTGGTAGACGAAGAGCGTCCCGCCGAGGGTAGTTTGCATCAGTGCGAGGAGTTTGGACCCCTTCTCCCTCCACCTGTCGCTGTCGTCGGTATACCTCGAGACCGACCTGGGGTTGTCATGATTCTCGATGAACACGGAATTCCACCCGTCATTCTCGATCGTGACCCTCTGCCACCGTGTGATGATAGACTTCATCTCCTTTACATCCCAGGGCTTGAGCGCCAGCCGTACGTCTGCCTTGTCGACATCAACCAAGTCGAAAATGAAGATCATCCTCAACTCTCCGGCGTTAGCACCGACCGTCCTCAAAATCTCCTTCTCGTCGCTGACACCCGGCATTTCCCCGACGGTTATGGTGTCGTACTTGCTTAGGACTTCGCGATGCATCTCCGCTAGATAGTCGTGCAGCATCGGGCCGTTGACGAAGTACTTGAATGCAGGTTGGTACTTGTGGCCTCCCGAAAGCACCAGCTCCGCGTCAGGATACCCCGGTACCTTCGAGATCAAGTTGATGACATCCATACGGAACCCCGATGCACCCCGTTGCATCCAAAAGTGCATCACATCCCAAACAGCGGCTCGGACCTCGGGGTTTTCCCAATTCAGGTCTGGTTGTTCGGGGGTGAAGAGGCTGAGATAGTACTCCCCGGTCTTCTCGTCGTACGTCCACGCGGAGTTGGCCTCGCCAAGAATCTGAGCCCAATTGTTAGGGGGCTCGGGGACACCGTCCGGGCTGACGCTCTTCGGCTTCATCCAGATGTACCAGTCGCGCTTGGGACTGTCGCGGCTTCTCCGACTCTCCCGGAACCAGGGGTGCTCGTTGCTCGTATGGTTTACCACGAGATCCATCATCAGCTTCATGCCGCGCTTCCTCAACTCCGCGATCAGCTCGTCGACGTCCTCCAGGGTACCGTAACGATGGTCAATCTGCTTGTAGTCCGCGATATCGTATCCCATGTCCGCTTGGGGCGACTTGAGAATGGGCGAAGACCACAGTACGTTGACACCAAGCGTCTTCAGATAGTCGAGGCGCGACGTGATGCCTTTTATTGAGCCCCATCCCGTCGTGGCGCCTGAGTGGCTCTGGAAGGACGCCGGATAGACCTGATAGACGACGGCTTCCTTCCACCATGCTGGCGTCGAGAATGAGTTCGTCGACATGATGAGGTCGGAGAGGAGTAGTCGCGTGTAGGACCAAAAGACAAAAGATGTCTCAAATGTAAATGCGGAGTTGCGACTTGATATACATCTGTCCATCTCAGTCCCCGCTGCCGGGTTTGTCTTAGTCATTCTGCATGGGACATGCCCCGAAATTTACTCCGCATATACAACCCACTTCATATCTCGTTGAAGTGGGAATGATATACACCGCAGCAATCATTCACCAAGCTGGATGCAAGGATACATCATCATACAGTATATGGGGATGGGACTCCACTGTAACCGCTTGATGCCAGCCGATGGGAAGCCCCTATTTGAACACAAGCTTGAGCAGCTTTTCAGGAAGTTGGACTTTAGATAGGATGCTCTTGGCAGACCCATTACTCAAAAGATATTTCTATCAGCGGAGTATCGATTGCCAAAATCTCGCGAATGGTATACGATGGTAGCATCCCAAGATACCAGAACCCGACGTTGTATATATCCCCGGGGGCCATCCATTAGGCAGTTTATAGTAAGAGAAGTTCCCTGTTATTAGCATTGGTTAATCCGACTTAACGGCTGCGTCTCCATTTATGACTTATACCCAGTCCAACTAATAAAATGTGTTACGTGGAGGCGAAGTCAACCTGGCTTGATTCCTGGTGAAACCATTCCGTTAGGCGTAGCCAGGCATCCCTAATCCCGCTAAGTATGACGGGTCTTATGATCACCCTCTCCTTCGTTACCCCCCACCATCGTCAGCGCCACACCGATTCGAGTCAAGTATGCAAAGGCTCCCGGTGGGTTCCCATCGTCTGTCCATCCGGTCTCCTCGGCTGTTTGTTTGGTCCGAAAACGAGGCCCCCGAACCCCGGGGCCCCGTTGCTCCTTGAGTGGTTCATAAAACGGCGATATCTCACTTACTCTATCCCGCAATACCAGGTGGACTGCCTTTAACTTACGCGAGGATATGCCTGTGCTCACAGGACGTACGACTTACTGGCAACACTTTAGCAACCTTCATTGGACCCCTCGTGTTCTGTTTCTTGCATAAATGTCAATAATTGTAGAATGCAAGAGCCGACACACAGTCATTGTCAGGCCAGAGCCTTAACGGCGTAAGATGTCCATGTGACCACGGCCAGCCACTCACACGAAGACGACGTAAAAGTTTAGCTGAACGCGTTCAATTTCGAGCCCAGCCATGGTACAAAATATGCATCGCTATTCTCCTTTCCGAATATGGGCTCAGACGCCTCCTCCAGACCTAGCCTGGGCAATCCATCCCATGGCGCCGAAAAGAGGCCACATCGCCTTCCGAAAAAAAACGCCTATAAATGCTAATTAGGGGTATGTTTTGATGCTCTCTCTCTCTCTCTATGCTGGAAAATATCATAAAAATTCGTTCGAGGGTCATACGTCGTGAAGTATCGTAGCATGGAGGTTATAATTGTCCCAAGACCGTTCGTTGCGCTAATCTAGCGCTTCCGACTGGGGCTAGACAATCCGTCGCAGGGGGGTGATCGATCCAATCCGACCCCATCATCAAGCGGCCCCTATTCTTGAGGTTGATACCGCATTTTCAGCAGCCAGTTGCCATCGAAGTCGATGCCGCGACGGATTTTGGTGGATGTCTTTCGCCAGATAGAGCCCAGGCCGATGTCAGCCAGGTACAGGGACCACTCGGTATCACCGACCCCCATCTCTAGAGCCTTGAGCAGGCCCAATTTCGGCGCGCCCAACGTGACGACGTAGCGCGGGCGGATGTAAAGCTTCGCCCCGTCGATGATACTGACCTTGCCGGTCGACGGCTCGATGCCGCTGGGGATGTCAATCGCCAGGACGAAGGCCTCAATACGATTTGCCCATTCCATCAGCTCGTAGGTAGCGGCTTGATCGCTCATGCGCAACTCTTCGAAGGAGAGCGTAAGGCCCAGCAGGGCATCGATAACAAGGGTGACGGATAGGTGGGATGATGACCTCAAGCTCGTGGCGTTCTTGCTGAGTTGCTCGAAAAGCTCTGATTTACTACAGACCATGCCGCCAAAGTTCCGGTACAGCCTGATTTGTTTTCGCAAGTCCTCGAGAAGTTCTTCTTCGCGCTCTATTCCAACGACACAGACCAGGACAGTGATACCGTGGTTCCTAAGGTGGCGACCTGCCGCAATCGCTCTGGAACCCGACTTGTTATTGCCGGCTAAGATAACGATGGTTGGGGGGCTGGATGATGATGCTGCATAAAGTTTAATTGCAGGGTCCTCTAGAGTTTTGGTGGCCATTAGAGATATACTGCGACCTGCATTTTCGGCCATGAGATCTTCCGTAAATCCAAAGTCGTTCTGAGCGACATTTTCGGCTACAAGCATCTGCAAATGGGTGACAGTCTCGACGCGTCGATTCATAGGCAGAATGTAAAGTCCGGGAATGCTGGTAGAGGAGCCGAATCCGGAATTAACACGCGAGGGGGCCACAACGCCGCCCGTAGTACTAACTTTACGGGACTGGGAGCGTCGGTTTGTAGATACTCGAGACTCTCCCCGTAAGCGTGAGCTTCTACCGCTGCCATCCTGGCCACTTTGTCGATCACCATTGCGAACGTTACTATCATCAGCCTCGCTCTTCCAGAAGTCGTCAGGAGTGTCCTTGAGCTTTACTGAGGCTGGGGACGGTAGATCGAGGACGTTCTCGGTATGGTGGAGATTCTTCCCTCCAGCGGTTCCGGGCTTCGGTCGCGGGCGGCGGTTGTGGGACACTAACCGATCTGCTTCGTCAACCTCATCCTGCGCTTTCATCTCATTGAAGATGGTTCGCTTGTCGAATTTGGCGAGACCTCCTTCGAAGTCAAAGTCACCAGCCTCCTGGACGTCCGTAACATCCTCTGAAGCCCAGCCATTGGCGGCATTCGGATCAGCTCGGCCCTTCTGAGCTTTCTTGAGAGACGCAAAAGGCTGGAATGATTTGGTTGACTGCAGAATAGGAGTCTGTCTCCAACCCTTCCCTTGAGGTGGTCGAGTTGCGCTCGGCCCTGCTGTACCGTTCGCATCGTTGTTACCATTACGGTTACTCCTCCGAGGCCGATTGCGATTCCTCTTGCCTTTAGCAGCAGAGCGTGCTGAAGCAGCCGCGGATGGTTCTTCTTGAACCTCATCTTCTGTGGTGTCAAGCCTAGTAGGATCAGTGGGATCTAAAGCCAGCTGGGCCATGGGCGCATTCAAGGCGGGCACTGTAGTTGTGTCGGACTCATCAGGCGAGGAAAATGTCAAGCGGTCAGCGGGATTGGTGACAAGGACGGGATCTCGTTTCTCTGCCGAATTTGGCTGATGGTGGGCGACATAATCGGCCACATGTTCGGGCTGTGAGGAATCCGGGCGGCGGCCCATGCTAATGATAGCAGGGTCCTGAAATGCCGTTTTAGTCACTGCTGGGACCGTTGGGGCCGGGACGGAGGCAGCAGACGGAGCAGTGAAGGCGGCAGTTGCGAATCCATCCTGCAACAGCTGGAGATCTTTAATATGGCTCGAAGGAATATCGAATCGTTCTATCAGGCGATTCGTACTTAGAATAATCGCATTGTTGAGAGTAAGGTAACCGCGAGGTACGAGATTGAAAATGGTACCCTGAACTTGCTCGTCGGGGGGTTGCGTGAGTGTGACGAGAACAGATTTGTGCAGCCACTGGGTTACGTCTGCCATGATCACCGGTTCTGGAGATTGTCGGCAGAGGGGGGGCAGGTGAATTGGGAGAGGACGATGATCGTCGTGGGGAAGGTGGTGATACCGACAAAGACCACCCTGTTAAGATGGTAAATTTATCGGTGATCAAGGCCAAGACCACTACTAACCTCTTCGTAGCGTAATGTCTGTATCAATGGTTATGCGGAGTTGGGACACGACGCCGACGGACATGCGTTGCAAGGTCGGCCAAAGGTTGTTGTGGTTTTGACTGCACGCGACTGGAAAATGAGAGATGCGATAGAACGTCCCTATCGATAAGCAACAAATGAAATCATAGTACTCCATTTGTTAAAGGGCTTTCAGAAGTTCGGGAACCTGCATATGCATATCATGTGCATAGACGTAGATTAAGTGATGCTGTCAAACCCCGTTATGTCCATACTTCTTTTCATGCATTCATAGGGGGTCCCGATGCTCATTATGTCGTACTCCATACATGACACGGGTACAACTGTTCGGATCCTAGTATTAACATCAATTCCATAGCGATACCATGATTGTTACAATGGTTCATTCCTGGTAATAACCCCCACAGGTTGAATCTGTGCGATTCAAATCTGATATTTGCTTCTCATAGAGAAGGCAGGGGAAGAGTCCCCCGAGCGCGTATTTTCGATTTAGATGCGGCATTTGGTCTTAGGCATGTATTAATCCATGAACAGCAGGTCCATGTGTCATGTGTATGAAAATACCTACTAGGTAGGCGCCTTAGGCATTGAGGTAGCATCTTGATCCCATCCTCTAAGCATGTCCAGTTGGATGAACTGAAGGCCACACGGTGTGATGCCGCTTCCGTATTATCCAAGTAGATATTACCTATCCGAGTAAGGAAAGCATGGAATACTCAGGTCCTTAGATTCCATCCTCCTGAGAGCCCAGGAGACTGCTCTCCTCATCGACGACCGGTTTCTGCTGCACCACCACAGGAGGGTGGTTCTTCTGCAGGCTGAGCCAGATAGCGGCCCCGATAATGAGGACGGCACCGAGGAGGCTCAGGGGAGGCGGGGTCGTGCCCCACACGACGCGCTCGACGACGAGCGCGAACACCATCTGGATGTATATCATGTTTGTCGCCCTGCCGGCTTTCTCCCTCTTGAGGCCCTCCGTCAGCAGGAACTGGAGCATGAATCCGGTGATCCCGATAATCGTAAGCAGTGTCCTGTAGGTTACTAGTCAGCCTATCTCAGCCGAATCTAGGTTACAGATGGCAGAAAGTAGTGGGCGAGAGAAAACACACCATTGCATAACGCCTTGTGGCAGCACGAACTCGAGGTCCGGATGGACGAGGATTATGAGCGCCGAACCGACGGTGGCCACGAGGGCGAAGTAGTTGACGCTGATGAGGGAGTGCGCACGCTTCCCGATGACGCGGATCGTGGTGTAGGCCACGGCGGCGGCGAAAGTCCCCAGCACGCCGCAGAGCACGGCGAAGCCCCGCTGCGCCGGGGAAGTGGGGGGCGCGGGCACCAGACCATGGGGATGGTCTACCACGAGCGAACCGACGCCGTCGCTAGCGGCCTCAGGAGGTTCGGCGCCTTCGCGGGGAAAGAGGAACGGCGGCCGGGCGACCAGGAGCACGCCCGCCAGCGCGATGAGGCCCGCCAACGCCTCTCGGATAGTGTAGGGTTCCTGTGAGGCTACTTAAGCAACTAAAGCCCATCCGGGTCCAGTAGGGAAGGCGTCCGACTCACCCTCAGCCAGACGTAACACACGACCGCCGTCAATATGGGGATGAGGAAGGAGACGACGGTCGAATCCGCAAAGTCCAGATACGTCAGCGAATCTGGGTGCTGTAAGTCAGCGCCTGAAGATCTATCCCATGCAAACAAGGTTTTCACCAAGCCTGGCTACTTAACAAACAACGTACAATACAAGCCGAAGAGGCCAAGGAACCCGGCGAGACCGCGCAGCAGGAGCAGGCCCCTGATGCCCCGCCCGCCGAACGGGAAGTCGGGCACCCGCTGGTGCCACATGTACAGGAAGCCCAGGACGGCCGTGGCGGCCATGCGCACGAAGATGATATGCAGGGCGTGGAACCGGTTCGGCCCGCCGCCGCTCGTCAGCAGCTTCGCCGCCGTACTCATCTATAATGTAAGTGGACCGCGTTAGTTCGACATTTCTTCGGGGTGGCGGGGCAAGCAAAGCACGCACGACGGAGCCGAAGGTCTGCGCCAGGAAGACGAAGAATAGTCCGATGTTCCTCTCGTAGAACGCCCTCAGGCGACCCGGGACATCGCGCCGGCGCTGTTGGTCTCCATCCGCGTCCGCGGCATCCCGAAACCGCCGTCCTAGGCCCGCGGCCTCGGGCCCGGCATCGGCGTTGTCAGCTACCTTCGACGAAGACCGAGGAGCGTCTCGCTGGACGCCTGCGGCGTCCGTAGCCGGTTTGATGGCCCCGTACTGCATATTTCACCCACTTATTATAGCTCCAGGTCCGCCAACGGCAACGAAACGAAGGGGAGGGAGGTTGAAGTAAAGTAGAGTGGGGTTCTAAATGCTGGTGTGAGATTCCTCGTGATACCCCACATTATTTGTATGGTGTTACATAAACCTTCGCATACTACCCATGGCCGAGAGTCCAAAGAGCTACCCACGAGATACCTATCTAACTCACGATGATACTTCCGGGTTCGGTCACTTACGAGTTTGGAAGTACTACATTTGAACGACTACTTTAGGACACGTCTGTAAGGCCCAGCGCATAAAATGCCGCTGTGAGCTGACCCTAAGCCGAGATTTCGGCGTAGTTGCGGCAAACAGCTCTGGTCTACTTAGGGACTGGATAAGGCGCAGGGAAGTTCAAATATAACAGTCCCAAGGCGGTCAAGATTAATGAGATGCCAAAGATGCTCTCTGGCATCATGGCAAGATGTATTTATTTGTTGCATATGTCGTGGGGTCGGGAATAACTAAAGCCCAGTCCAGCGTTCTGACATTTACCGTCGTTAGCTCTTCTAGCCGCCATGACCACTGGCTCGTCTCCTCTAATCTATACATATTATGCCAGACCAGAATTCAAGCAAAGTGTAAGCGGATCAGCTATTACGCCTCGCAGCGAACTCCAAAACTCCCCGACACGTTAAAGCCTATGCGAACGTCGCCATGGCCTCTTCCTCGTCATCTAGATCCGCGAGATACTTAGAAGCGCCCTTCCGCCCAAGCGCCGCGGTTGACCCCTTGGTCGCGAAATCCGATATGGCAGCCGGCTTCTTCGTCTTCAAAGCCGATTCTGCACTGTATAACTTGTTATAGAAGTTAATGACTCGCGGATGCGCCACGACTTTGTTCTTGTCAAAGCGCAAAACCTGCAACCCCTCTTGACTCGTGGCTCGACTCAGTGCGACGTATGCTTGCCCCTTTTCGAACACTTTGCCCAAGTCCACCTTCACCCGCTCCAGGGTCTGACCCTGAGCCTTGTGAATAGATAGAGCCCAAGCCAGAATGAGTGGCAGTTGCTTCCGCTGCGCTTGCACCTCACCGTTGGGTAGTTCAACCTTCCAGTCTTCTGGTTCACAAAGAAGAATGCGGTGAGTACCGTCTGTCGCCGTGAACTGGACTATCGGGTACTCTTTCAAATCTTTCACCGCTACCGGGTCCCGGCTAAACGAGTTGATCTTTCTCTTCGAAAGGGAATTGATTTCTTTTTCGTCGCCAGAACCTCCCTCCCCATCTCGATCGCCGAAAAATTCAAACGCAGCCGCACTTGAAAATCCGATTACCTTACCGAGGGACCCATTGACTAAAGTGTCATCCATGTTCTTGATCAGCATAACTTGAGCGCCCTTTTTCAGGTCAATAGCCTTGGGTGCCATCATGTTCTGAAGCAGCTTGTCTCGGATATTCGGGTCCGCCCCGCCTGAATCGACAGCCTCAAATCGGCGTACTGAGCCTGGTAGATTATTTAGCCGAGACTCATTCGACCGTTCGACCTCCTGGCGTGTCGGAAACCTGCAAAATATTAGCCTACCATTCGCCTCTAAAACCGAGTGAAGAGGATGCGCACAGTTCAGTCGCCGCCAGACCATCTTCGGTGCTCAATGGCCGCGCGAGTCTCTTAAAGGCCTGGACGGTCTGCTCGCTGATTCTCCCAAGACGCATTTCGTTTAACATGGCTGCAAATTCTATGGGAACAATTAGTGGGACACGCCGCGTAGTATGGCATGATAGACCAACCTGAATCTTTTTGACGGAAGACTTGGGTCAAACCAATGGTATGGTCGATTGAAGTGTTCCATGTCGCCGCTTCAAATGCGAATTTGATATCTTTCTTTGCGGCCCCCTCGGGAACGGGGGGCAGCTGGAAGAAATCTCCCGTTATGACGAGCTGGATTCCACCCCACGGTCTGCCATTGTTTCGAATTGTCCGGGCTATTTGCGCAAGCTTGTCAAACAGATCACCATCGACCATAGACACCTCGTCGATGATAAGCGCATTCGTCCTGAGCCACCTGTTTTTCGCCTTGGGGTTGCGGCGGATCTTCTTCACGAGCGTTGGCACATCCTCCTTTCCGAGACCGATACCAGCAAAACTGTGTAGAGTCATACCCCCGATGTTGCAAGCAGCAAGACCGGTAGAAGCTGTTATACTAAGACGTTCCGGATCTCGAGCCCATTTCTTCTTTAAGTCCTGAATGATAGCGCGCATCAGTACCGATTTACCCGTACCAGCAGGACCGGTAAAGAACACGCTCTGATTATCCCTAACAACAAGATCTTTAACGTGCTGCTGTTCGGAACTTAGGGAGATGGCAGAGGCATGAGCTTTTTGTCGGCCATGCGAATCTGCATTAGCCTTGATCTGCGCCGCAGTGTGACCAGTTTCAGACTCTGACTTTTTGTTGGCTGCTTTCAACTTCCCTTGCCGCTCCTTATAGGCACTTTGCGTCATATCCCAGGGCTGAAGTTTTTCGGATTTTGGGGCTGGCGTGGATACCGGGTTCCGGCTTAGGGCTGCCTGAAGTCCTTGTGTATCATCTTCATCTATTTGTTTTGTCGCATATTCCCGTCCAAAGCTCTTGGGTAATGTTCTCTTCTTTGCTGCAGGAGGGCCGCGTGCTTGAGGTTCCTCAAAGGATGGGCGTTTCAAGGTTTGCCTGTGGGGGTTCGAAGGCGGGAATAAGTGCTCCTGTGGCGATGAGGACCAAGGGAGTGGAGTGGATGATGGCGCGGCTGGCTGGACTGGTGGGCGATTGGGTGTTACTTGGGTGGTGGGTTTCGTGACAGGCGGCGGAACCGGTAGAGCGCCAGGGCATTCGTAGTCTAACTGGAGATTGTCGTCGTCGCTAAAGTCATCGACCGAGATATACACAGGCGTTTCGATCCTTGCGTGCGAATTCCCGGCGGCAGTGACAGTCGCCACCTCATCCGTAAAAGATCCAGTATTACAAAGAGACGCTACGCTGTTGGAGGAAATAAAATTTTTGTTGGACTCGGTTTCAGAGAACGACTTAGGGTAGGGTTGCGCAACATTGTTAGATGATATACTCAAGGGAGTATCTCCTACTGCCTTCAAAGGCACCGACCGAGCACTCGGCTGTACCTTGCCGCCAACATTCTTGAATGACTGGACGATATTGCCGTCCTGGGCTGCGGGGCTGCTTGAGGGAAATAGCTGCTTCGCGAGGGCGGGATTACCGGTGGTAGGGGGCCGTGAAGCACGATAATCTTTGTTGGCTCTTCCTAACATGATGTCAGGAGACTGCGAGATAGGGCCAAGTGCATGGGCATAGGTATGTGAATGTGGTTGCTCAGAAAATGGCGGTTTTGGAATACATCGAGTGAGTGGGAGTCTTGAAGGCAGCCTACTAAGTCGAAAGATGCCAGCGTACATCCAGAGGTAGCTGGCAAGTGTGTCGTCTTGAGGAGGTCAAGGCCTATATGATAAGACTCCAAGGTCAAAGCGTTGTTATTAAACCCGACATGGAAAGGTATTAATGACTGTGGGGTGCCAGTCGCGTCCTAGCGCGTCAAGAGTTTAACTGATTTTCAGCGTATGCTTATGTATGTAATAATCGGATTGAGTGTCTTGCATTATGCATAATGCAAGTGGTGCATACGTGAATATAGCGGGATGATACACTCCAAGTAGCTATCCACGCACGCATTGTCTCTCAACTCTAAAGTCAAAGCATGACATGAAGCACGACGATTCCTACCTCATACATAGGGCGTATTTTTGAACCGCCCGAAGGTACTGTTTTCGTTCCGCAAATTACCAAAATTCTTGTTACGCTTTTCCTCCCTGCCTTGCCAATATAAGCCCACAGTTGCCATGGCATAGGAACGGTGGGCACCAGGCAGAACAGAACATCCAGGCTGCAGCCTTCAAAACATTCAAACCAATCAACCAACAACTGATGGATGCCACAAAGAGCGTCTTAGATCTGCTTTAACCTTCAACTGGGACTCGTCCTCATTGAGTGTCTGACGTTTCTTTTCGGTTGAAGGGTCTGGCTACCTGAGACAGCTACTACGGAGTATGATCTGAACGCGTGACTAACTTCATGTCCGCCGTGCACTTAAGCCGAGCAGTAAACATATGTCTATCCACCGGCTGTTGGGATATAGAGAGGACATTATATCATGAGCCAAAAACAACAGCCTGCCCGGGATCCCGGCGCTGAATATGAGGAGGAGAGGCAATATACGACGAGTGGACATACACTCGAAGAGCTTGATGAAGAGTGAGTTAGCAGTGCCATCAAAGAAGCACTACTCTATGGATAGTAATTAACATGAGTCGATAGATATCCGAACAGGCCCAAGAATCACTCAAAAACATTTTTCTTTAGCGAACTGTTCAAGAACCTGTTCAACCCCTTGAATGAGAACAAGAAGCAGCCTTCGGGCCCCTCTGCCGCCATACGGTCCAGAAGGGGGATGCGGGGATCTAGTAAACCGTCTCCGCATGAGCAACGACGCCATATCATAGAGCGGTTCATGACTAGGTGGCGCAAAGAAGTTGGCAACGATATCTATCCCGCGATGCGCCTGATCTTGCCGGATTCAGACCGCGACAGGGGGGTCTATGGCCTGAAGGAAAGCAACATAGGCAAGCTATTAGTCAAGCTCATGAAGATCGACAAAAATTCGGAAGACGGGTACAACCTCCTTCGCTGGAAGCTTCCCGGTCAATCCGCTGCTAGTCGCATGGCGGGTGACTTCGCCGGAAGATGCTACGAAGTATTGTCAAAGCGACCAATGCGCATCGATCCAGGCGATATGCGCATCGCAGACGTCAACGAGTTACTTGACAAGCTGGCGGCAGGCTCGGGCGAGAAAGAACAGTTGCCCATCTTCGAAACTTTCTACCAGCGAATGAATCCCGAAGAGCTAATGTGGCTTATCCGCATCATCCTGAAGCAGATGAAAGTGGGTGCGACGGAAAGGACATTCCTTGACCTGTGGCACCCTGATGCAGACAAATTGTTCAGCGTATCTTCAAGTCTGCGTCGGGTATGCTGGGAGTTATACGATCCCTCGGTCACTCTGGACAACCATCAAACACAGATCAGCTTGATGCAGTGCTTTCAACCACAGCTGGCTAATTTTCAGACTTCTGATTCTTTCGAGAAGATGCTTCAAAGGCTCTACAAGTCGAGCCCGGACTCGGACGACCAAGAATACTGGATAGAGGAAAAGCTAGATGGTGAGAGAATGCAACTACACATGGTGGAGGATAGCAGCGTGCCGGGTGGAAAGAGATTTGGGTTCTGGTCAAGAAAGGCTACGGACTACACATATCTCTACGGCCAGAGCCTATATGATGAGAGCGCGATCACACGCTATCTCAAAAACGCATTCGCGCCAGGTGTACGAAACATTGTTCTGGATGGCGAGATGATAACGTGGGACCCTCAGTCGGACAAGATCATGAAATTCGGAACCTTGAAGGCCGCAGCCACGTCAGAGCGTTATACTCCAAAGGACGACGCACCTCGGCCGGTTTTTCGGGTCTTCGATATTCTCTACCTGAATGATCAGCCACTAACCCAATACACGCTGCGAGATCGGCACAATGCCCTCGACAAGGCTGTCCTGGGGGAGCCACGAAGGCTCGAGATTCACGAATATACCAAAGCCACGACACCGGATCCAATCGAGCCGCTTCTGCGAAAAGTGGTTGCGGAGTCTGGCGAAGGGCTAGTGCTCAAGAACCCGCACTCCTCATATCAGCTAGGTGTGCGCAATGATGACTGGATCAAGGTTAAGCCCGATTATTTGGACGAATTCGGCGAGAACTTCGATTGTGTAATCATTGGCGGATACTTCGGGTCTGGGCGACGCGGTGGCGGTTTATCATCGTTCATGTGCGGTCTTCGCGTCACGGAAAATGACATCAAGGCCGGGGCAAACCCAGAAAAGTGCTACAGTTTCTGCAGGGTCGGCGGTGGCTTCCGAGCCGAAGACTTGGCCGCGATACGACACCTGACGGATGGCAAGTGGATCAATTGGGACTCGAACAGACCTCCTACCGAGTACATCGAACTAGGCGGTACCGGCAGAGACAGGCAGGCCGAGAAGCCCGACGTGTGGATCCGCCCGAGCGAGTCGGTCGTGATATCCATCAAGGGGGCCAGCATCGGGGCCTCTGACCAGTTCGCTACAAATATCACTCTCCGATTTCCTCGGTTCAAGGGTCTCAAGCGCGACAAGCGCTGGGACCAGGCGCTGAACTACGACGAATTTCTCGAGCTCGGTAGAGAGGCCGAGTCGAAAGTCAAGGAGAAGAAGATGACCATGGAGAAACGGCGGACCCGGGCCAAGCGCGTCAAGAGGGAGGTTGCCATCGTCGGCCAGGACGACGAGGCGCCCGCAGAGTTCGCTGGGCCGCGGACCAGAGTCTTCGAGGGGCTCGAGTTCTGCGTGCTCACGGACTGCGTCGCGCCGGTCAGGAAGACCAAGGCGCAGCTCGAGACCCTGATCAAGGAGAACGGTGGCAAGATCTCGCAGCGCGCAGAGCCGGGCAGCGGGCAGCTTCTGCTAGCTGACAAGAAGGTCGTCAAGGTGGCCAGTCTGATCAAGGCCGGCGACGTGGACGTCATCCGCCCGCGGTGGGTGCTCGACTGCGTTGCGCAGACCGACAGCGACTTCCTGTTGCCGTTCGAGACGGCGCACCTGTTTCACGCCAGCGACGCCATGTGCGAGCTCGCCGAGGAGAACACGGACCCGTACGGCGACAGCTACGCCAGGGACCTGAGCCTCGAGGAGCTGAGGGGGCTGCTAAACAACATGCCCAAGAAGGAGATCGCCGATGAGCGCTTTGATAAGCATGCGTTCCTGGACCAGCTGGCCGAGCAGGGCCACGACCTTGGGTTGCTGAAGGGCCATACTTTTAGGAGAAAGACGGTCTACTTCGCGGTCGCTGGCGACCTTCCCGACTTCACGACTCTCAAGCTCAGTAATTGGATCAAGTTTGGTGGAGGCCAAGTGTCTGAGGATCTCGAAGACAGGTCGGTTACGCACGTTGTTATTCTGAGTAGCGACGATGTGGGCGAGAGGGAGAAGGCTGCCGAAGTACGATCCATCATCAGCTCCCGCAGTCCTTTGCCTAGAATCGTTACGCAGAAATGGGTGGAGGAATGCTGGAAGAATACCACCCTTCTCGACGAGGAGAGGTATGAACCTCTCTAGGACATTGTTAGCTAAGTTTCTTTAAGACCCTCTCTGGGACCGGTGGTCAATGTGGTATACCCAAAGTTAGTTAATTTCGTATAGTAAAACGGTTGCGTAACATCCGCCATCGAGACCCACACCGGTCGACCCAAGTCAAAGTGTAGTACGAAGTACATTGTAATTCAGTATTGTGCTTCCATCTTACTCATCATCATCAATCGCGCTGGACGTTCGTGGCATCATACGCCTGCAACCACAGCCAATCCAGAGAAACCACACTCTAAGTTACCCTTTCCCTTCCACGGAAGCCTGCTATCTGTCGGCATGTCACACTCAGTTGTCCAAGCCTTGGACGAAACCCCTACTTCCCGACGGTAAGGAACAGGCGGTCCCCGATATCGCCGAGACCGGGCCTGACCATACCGGCGTCCGTGAGCTCCGGGTCGAGTCCGGCGAGCCAGACGTCGACGCCCTCGGGCCACTCGGCGGCAGCGCGCGCGACGCCCTCGGAAGCCCCGATCACGGACAGCACCAGCACTCGCCGCACGCCCCACTCCCGCAGCGTCTGGATCGCCGCCGCGCACGTCCCGCCCGTCGCGATCACCGGGTCCAGGATCACGGCGAGTTTCGACGCCGGCTGCGCCGTCCCATTCGACCCGATGCGGCTCGGCAGGTTGTTATAGTACTCCACCGGCTCCAGCGTGCTCGGCTCCCGGTATAGTCCTAGGTGGTGCACCGGCACGGGCTCCGGGAGGAGCGCCTGGATTGCTGCGCGCGCACGTGCGTGCGTTAGGATCAGGGGTTCGATTGGTTCTGTGTTGGGAGGGGAAGGGGCAGACGGTGGCTTGTGGGCCATGGATGGTGAGGGAAAGGGGGGTGTGGGCGAGATGAGTACAGGTTTTGAAGGACCTACCTTCTACCATGCCGAGACCCGATCGTAGAATTGGCACCAGAGATAGCTCTTCAGGTGGCGTTGCCGTGGTCATATATCCAAAGCCGAGTGGGGTTTCATCCTGCGGATCGTGTGAGCCTTAGCTCTGCCTACCCACTCGCGCTGGCTTGAGCCCCGAACAAGCCCAGACCGCGCTATACGAACAGCCAGCCGAGCGGACTTAGAGTACAGGTAGGTACCTACCTTGGGTCCATCAACAGCCGTCAAAGCCGATGCTAGAGCTTCACACCCGAGTATGGTGGCGATCTCGTGTACCAAGACCTTGACCTCGCGAACATGGGTCTGCCTCGAGCGCAAACGGCTGAGCTTCGCGCGGAGGCAGGGGTGTTGTGATACGTGGACGTTGGACGGCAGAGCCATGTTGATGGAGTTACGTAGTTACTGTTGCAGGAATAAGAATACGGTATAGGGGGAAAGTGAGTTGCTTGTACCAAACAAGCAGGAACAAGAAAGAATGTCCAGGAGGTAACTGGCAGAGAGATGACTTTAGGCCGGAGAGATCGGGAAGCAAGGGGGTTCTGGTTGTTGGGGTTCTCCAAGCACACCCAAGCATGCAGGCGCGACGGTAGGGGCAGGGCAATAGCGCGGGGCAGCTTTATCTGTATAGCGGGGCTTATGATAAGGGATGCTTATTGGAGCTCCTCATCGGAGCTTTTATCAGTGACGGGAGTGGGCCATTCTAGCGCGACTTTAGATCAGGGGGGTTGGGATGCGGCTTGCGGGAATTCTCGCCAAGGCGCGCCGAGGAGCCGCTCCATGAGGTGTATTCCTATGGACACCAATTAAGCATTATAAACCTAAAAAGGTCAATGGTCTAAAGCAAAGGTTCCGGCTTCAATCTGATATTGGTAATCGAGGTGTGTAAAACTTGCTTTGCGCTTTCTATCTGGAACAGTTCCAAGCTTTGGTCATTGGTTGACGCCAGGCGACGTCGCGCTTGCTGGCGATACGGTAACAGAGTCCGACGGCAATTAGTGGTAGACGATGCAACATGGGGGTCCCGAAAGTAGTGACGGAGATTTACACCGTCTCCTATCTGATCTTATTCGCAATCCTCGGCACTCTTGCTAGGCTTGGTCTTCAGGCCCTGACATACTATCCCGGAGCTCCGGTCATCTTCGGTTCGGTGTGGTCGAATTTCGCTGGAAGCCTGGTTCTGGGGTTCGTTTCCGAGGACCGCATGCTCTTCCGTCACGAGTGGGGCGTGCCGACATACGATCAACACATCTCAAGGTCAAAGCAGAAGAACGCCGATGAGGAGAACGGCGAATCTCTATCCGCCCAACCTGTAGGGGGTCTTCCGACGGCGAAGAAAGCCCACATGGCTACGAAGAAAACCATCCCGCTTTACATTGGCCTCGCCACCGGCTTCTGCGGCTCCTTCACCTCATTTTCGTCGTTCGTCCGGGATATCTTCCTCGCAACGTCCAACGACCTGGCGAGTCCTGATTCATCCCCATCTCTCATTCCTCGTAACGGCGGATACTCGTTCATGGCACTCCTTGCGATAGTCATAACCACTGTCAGCCTATCTATGTCCGGCTACTTCGTGGGCGCTCACTTGGCCATCACTCTAGAGCCATTCACACCCTCGTTCCCGTTCCGGTTTACTCGCAAAGTTCTAGACCCGTTTGTGACGTTCCTTGCTTGGGGTTGCTGGATCGGTGCTATCCTGCTCTCAATACTGCCCCCTGACAGGTTTTCCAATCCGGGAGCTTCAGAGACATGGCGCGGTAGCGCTACGTTTGCCCTGGTCTTCGCCCCACTCGGCTGTCTATTACGGTTTTACGTATCTTTGCGCCTCAACCCTCGAGTGGCTTCGTTCCCGCTGGGCACTTTCGTTGTGAACCTGTTCGGGACCGCAGTCCTGGGCATGGCTTGGGACCTAGCTCATGTACACGTGGGTGGAGTGATAGGTTGCCAGGTTCTGCAGGGAATTGAGGATGGCTTCTGTGGTGCCTTGACGACGGTGTCTACGTGGGTGGCCGAGCTTGCCGCACTAGAAAGAGGACGTTCGTACATATATGGAGCTGCAAGTATTGTTGCTGCATATGCTGTCATGGTAGCTATTATGGGAGGTTTGAAATGGAGTCAGGGGTTTGAGGCTCTTGTATGTTCACACTGATAGTTGGCAGAACAACAATTACAAAATAATGCGAATAATCAGAGGCCTTTAATATTGGCGATAGAATTTGTTCTTCTCAGCTAGATATTTATTTATTCGATTTCGCCGACCAGATACTACACATGGGGCCGGTTTAATTAAGGGGTATACGTGTGCCGACATCGACGTGGGACTTCCTTCCCCGGCCACTTTCGGATAATTTCCGTCTTTATGAGGACACATGAACGAGGGATCCAGCGACATGCCGTTTAACACCACCCAGCGACTCTGGGACATGGGGCTGGTGTGGTTAACCCTGGATGTCGCCACTCGACGGTGCCGCCCTTCTGGGCAAAGTTATCTGCGGGCTGATCAGCTTGTGTTGTCGAACCGCCCGCTCCCACCGGTGCAACGCCGGAATCTGAGCCAGACGCATCGGTGAATCCGGAACGTATGTAGCGCCGCCTTGACGGTAGCTAGGGCGGCCCCCAGTGCCGAAAACATACGAATTAGAACAAGAACGAGCCATATCAGGAACTTAACCACTTCTTGAGTCACCGGCATGCCGGTGACTTCAAAGTTTGGAATAGGGGGAAGAAGTGATGGTTTAGTCAGAAACCATACGTTGCGATTCTAGTGTCCGGGAGTCCGTACTTGGTGAACCCCCATAACTGAGTAGACCGCCTTGACATGCCCAGAAAATATGCTAAGTATTCGTACGGATACATAAACAGTTAAGATGATGATCCGGTTACGCGATACAACTTTACATGATCCACAGGATGATACAGGACAGACGGGGTGGTGACCCAAAATAAACGTCAGTCGGAGTTGGCTGTGGGGACGCAATGCCGGAACCCATCAATATGATATCATCGCCATTGTTTTACCTAGATTTAAGGATCACTCATTATAAATATCAACTAGTCTGTAGTCTTCTCGAATTGCAAGATTGCAACGTTCTCAAACTTTGTGGCCATTACACAATTCTTACTCCCGAAGTCAAAATTCACAAAAGTTTCACGTCGGAAGATGGAACCCAATGTGCCCTCGAAGACGGAGCTCCAGATTCAGGCCAATGAGGGACGGCCGGTGACCCAGGCCGAAGCCTCAGCGATCGCCTCGGTCGAGTCTACGATCACGGAACGGGGCCCCATCAAGGGCGGCGCGGCTGCCACCGCGCAGAGCCTGCACGACCGGCAGCAGAACTTCCTTGAGAAGGCGGGCGACGTCGCGCGCAAGCCCGCCGACGAGATCACTAGGGAGGACGCGGCGCAGGTGCAGAAGGCCGAGGTATGTTTGCCCGCATGCGTTGTGAAGACCGGACCGCCTTTTCGGATTTTTGATTTGCCTTGCGAAGCTGATTTTCTTGATCCCATTAGGCCCGCGCTGCTGGAGGGACGCCCGGCAAGGGGTCCACTTCGGCCGATGTGCAGTCTATCGCGGCTGAAAACGAGAAGGCGGGGCGAGCATGACGGCGGGAATCAAATCGAGAGTAACGCTTTGTTCTCATATAACTCCACACGCGTCTCTGCCAGCTTAAGGTGCAGTTCGTAAACTTTCAGAATCTTATTCTTCTGGCCCGTGCTAACCCTGTTAATAAGTAAGACAGAAATGGAACTACTTTTACTTATGTTTTTACTATTTTAAATTCTAATTTAATCGGCTAAAATAAACGTACGGCATTCGGTTGCATTTAACTGTATTACTTTTTAATATAATTAAATCGTTACTATTTTTCGAAATTATATAATATTAATACTTTTATTTAACGAAAAATAACGCTTTTCGTAATAAATAAAATTCCTTCGGATTAAATATTAATATATTCGAAAAAAAATATATTTACTTAGAAAATAACGGCTTATTCGAAAAACGAAAAATATCGGATAATATTTATAAAATAACCTAATTTTGTATATAAAATTAACGGTTAATATTAGGGCTTTTTTAAATTCGAAATTTTCGCAAAAAAATCTATATTTTATTTTTAACATAACTATTATCCCATTAACGTAACCTTACCCGAAAAGCCCCTCAGGCTTATCGATTACTATATATACCCGATAACGTATTATTAAAATTTCATAAGTTTTTATTAATCCTAAATTTTCGTAAATAAATTAAACCGTAAATTAAACCGAAAGCACCCAGTTATATAAACGTTATTCGTAATTTTCGTTTAAAATAATATTTTTTTTAAATTATATTAAAAATAAATTAATTAAAAATTTAACTTTCCGAATTATAAAATTAAAAAACGTAATTATTAACCTATAACTAATAAATTAAACGCGGAAAAAATTGTAGTAATAAAAAAACAGGTAAAAAATAAATATACTTATTTTTAAAAAAAAATTTAAATATAATTTACGTTAAAAAAAATAAGTAATTTCGGTTAAAATAAAAACCTTTAAATTTTTACGGTTAAACTTAACGTATAAAAAAGTTATTTAAAAATTAATAATATTTTCTATATTAAATTATATAATAATAATTAACCGTTATTAAACTTATTTTAAAACAAAATCTTTTTAATATAAAACCTTAAAATACGCTAAATTTTATAAAATTATATTCGGGTTTTCCGTTAAAATTAAAAGTAAGTTAATTATTAATTTTAAGAAAAAAACTAATACTATTATTTATTCCATTTAAAAAATATTATAGGAAACTTTTTCGCAAAAATCGGCTACCAATTAAAAAAAAAATTATTTTATTAAAAAAGCCGAAATTTTTTTCGTTAATAATAACGTTTTACGGCCAGTACGCAGCTACTTTTATAAACATCTTACTAATAACGCGGAAACGTTACAAAAAAGGAAAAAAATTAAGAAATATAGTAATATAATAATAATAAAAAGTTTCGATAACGTTAATAAAACGTTAATGCGCTTTAAAAAAATAACTTAAAACACCGGGTTAAATATAAAAATAACTTTTAAAATTTTTAATAGTATTTATACCGATTAACTTGATAATTATACGCTATTTCGTATCGTTTAGATTTAAACAGGTAAAAACCGTTTTATTATTATATTTATCGGTTTAAATAATAATTTAAAGTTTTAATAATTTAAGAATTTCGAAAATAACGGGAATTTAAACCGTAAAAATATTACGCGTAATAACGAAAAGGTTATTTTTAATAAAAATAAAGATATTATTAATTCCTTAAATATAAAAAACGATAAAAATAATAAAAATAATAAAGATAATACGGAAATAAAATTATAAAAATATCTTAAAAATATTAAAAGTATTAAAATAGTAAAAGTAATTAAAAAAATAACGTAAAAAAAATAACGTTTTTTTTAAAAATAACTTTTTTCGAATTAATATATTTCGTTATAATATTATATATAATATTATTTAATATAGCTAAATTTTAAAAAGTATCAAATCTTTATATAAAATCAACGTATTTCGGATTTGCAATTTACTTAATAATATTTAAATAATTATAACGTATTATATAAGCAAGCTGTATATATAAGCGAGTTGTACACTTTTTTTATTATTTTAACTCTTTAATTTTAATCACTTATTTTTTAATAATTATAATATAAAACGGCTTATAAAAAAGCGAAAATGAATTTAGCTGTTTAAGTTAAAAAACGAAACCTGAAGCTTAGTTATAAAAAGCTTAGTTTTATTTATAATATTTTATTTATTACCTTAAGAATGCGAATTAATAATAAATGCGCCCGATTCGATATTGTTTTTAATTTGCGAAAATTAATGCCGATTGAAAAAAAATCGATTATCGAATGAATTTTTAATTTAGATATGCGAACGTTTTTTATCCGGCGTTAATACGTTAAAGATATAGCGAATTTGTTATTTACGTAACGTGTTGTAGAACGTATTAGGGTTAATTGGGTATTTAATTTTGTTAAACGGTAATATAAATTTAAAATGCGTTTAAATTGAAAGATAAATTATTAACGGGTTTTATACGAAAATTTAAAGGTATTTTGTAAGTAATTTAAATTTATTTGGGTTATAATTGCGAAATACGGTATTACGGAGAAAAATATTTACAATTTCGATGAGATAAAATTTTTAATAAGTTTTTTTATAGTAATAGGTATGGTAATTATAAGTGCCGAAAAACGTAAAAAACTTAAATAAGCATAATAAGGGAATAAGGAATGGTTTACGGTAATATAAGTTGTTAATTTTTAAAACTAGGTTTTGTTTTTATTTATTATTTTTGCCGGGAAAAATTATTTTTTTCGCTGGTTTGCCGATAATTTACTTTTATCCGATTGGAAAATTGCTGTAAACGAAAACGGCTGGATGATAAATAAATTAAGTTTAAAATAAATTAAGTATTTCGATAAATATATTAAAATACGTATTAAAAGTTCGAAACGTTTTTTTATTTTTGACAGTTACGAAAGTTATTATTCGATTAAATTTGAAAATTATTACAAAATTAATAATATTATTATATTTTATATACTTGCTTATTTTTTTTATTAGCTTTAATTTTTTAACGTATTTTATTTTTCCGTATTAAAACGCGTTTATTCGTTATATATTGAGGGTTTTATATGACGTTACGTTATTTATATTATTAAAAAGGATTTTATCGCCGGTTTTTATAATACGTTTAAAGTTGTTATAACGACCGATAATATTAAATTTGGATTCGTAAAAGTAAGATTTGTTTTATTCGATTTTAATTGCGTTTTTTTAAATTAAAAGTTCCAGTTATATTTATACCGATTGTTTTTTTACTTATTTTTGTTAATTTCGTTATTTCCTTATTTACGAAAACTTTTAAAAATATTATTAAAACAATTTAATGGGGACGTTATTTGTAAAGGAAAATTAAAAATTATTAAGGTAGTTTGCCGATAAAGATGTTAAAATCGGTTAATTTTTTAATAAAAAGTAACCTGTTGCTTTTGTACGAAATCGCTTTTTTTCGGAAAAAAAACGGTTACTTTCGTAAAATGAATTACGTTTTTAGTAAACGCCGGAAAACTAAAAATAAACGTTTTTAAGAAGGAAGGATATTTATTATAAAAAAAATATAAGTTTTTATAGTTACGAAGGAAAGTAATAATGAATAATCGTAATTAATAACGACCGAAAAGGGTTGTTATAAAAGGGTTTAAGCGAAAAAACGGAAATATAACGTTTACGGTAAACCCGGATATAATACGCGTATTTATAAGGAGGATATAAAGGTATTTAGCAATAAAAAATCCGATTAGTTTAAATTAATTTAATGTATTATAATTATTTAATTCGAATTTGCTATCGTAACGTACCAAAAAGTGTACAACTTACTTATATGTACAGTTCGCTTATGTAGTACGTTAATAAATAAATTAAATAATTTTTTATATTCCTTTTTAAAAAATTACATTTTACCATACCCGAATATTAAGCTTTTCCTTTAATTAATTTATAATAATAATAATAATAACGTTTTAATTTAATTACCTTCGTTTTTAATCTTTTTTAAATTTTAAATACGAATTTTATATTCTTTTTGCAATTTAATTATAATATCCTGTAGTAAGTAAAAATACGCCGCCTTACTTTTCTGCAAACGAAAAATTATTCGTTTAATTTTTATTATTAATATAAGCTTTTTTATCTAGTTTTATAAGTTCGTTAAGGTTTATTTCGCCATATTTTAATAAAAAATTACAAAGGTTAGTTATAACATAAATAAAGAAAATTTTCTTTAAAAATCCTAAAGGTATTTTTTTACTTACCGAAAACCTTTTTAATAACGTTCCGTAACTGTATATACTTTAAATTATTTAGCTTTTCCGAAATACGTAACTTTAACTAAACTTATATTTACTTTTAAAAATAATATTACGTTTTACGATATAAAATAAAAATTCGTTTGTTAATAACGTATTTAACGTTACCGAATATATATTTTTACTTAAAAATAACGAAATTATTACGGTTAACCGTATTATTAAAAACTTTAGCATTATTTATAAAACTTTCCCAATCCGTTAATATATAAATAAATTTCCTATCGAAATTATAAACAGTTAATATATTCGTTAATAACTTCCTTTTATAATTTTTTATATTTTTTACTTAAAAACGTTACTTTTAATTTTAACCTTAAAATAAATATTATCGAATATTTTTAATACGTTACCAAATTATAGGAAAAACTTTCCGTTATTTATAATCTTACGGTAAAAACAATTATTAACAGGCCTAATAATAATACGTATTAATACTATAAAGATATTTAAAATTTAATAAAACGTATAATAAACGGTATTATTATTTTTTATAAAACAATTTAAAATAATCCGAATAAAAAATTTTTAAGTTACGATATAAAAAAAATTATTATTTTTTCGTTTACCGAAATTTATAACATTTTTAACCCCGTATTTATTAATAACTAATTACGTAATACGTAATACGTATCCTTTTTTATTTTTATAATTTTTCGAAAATAATCGTCCGTTAAATATAATATCGCAAATATATAATTAAAACCTGTTAAATTATTTATATATACTTAAATACGGTACTAATTATAATAATTAAAAATTACAAAAAAAACGGTAATAATAATAAATTATTTCCGTTAATAATAACGTTTTTTCCGTATTACGGTTATAATTATTAATAATTACTATAAAACCGTAAAAATAATTATAAAATTATAAAATAACGGTTACGGAAATTTTTATTTATAACGTTACCAAAATATATAACAAAAAAAACGGCTTAAAATTAAAATAAAACTTTTAACGTTATTTATATATTATTAACAAACCGTTTTTAACGTTCGAAAATAATTAAATTTAAAATAAGGAAAATTTAAAAAAAATTAATAAATATTATTAATCCGGACTTAACAAAAAAAACCAATTATTTTTAGCGAAAATATATGGAAATAACTAGTTTTAAATAACCCGAACGGTTTGCTAAAATTAATTCTAAATCCCTATAAGTAAGTGTTGCTAAAAGTTTACGAACTGGCCCTAACCGAGGGGCTTAGGGTAATTAGAGATGTATTACCTGTTAGATATAGGGGACATCAGTTATGTTGTTATATTAGGCTAACTTGCGTATGTTTCTCGTACGCGTACAGCTTTTATGTAACCTAGTAACGGAATATATATCTTTTAATTAAAAGGACCTTTTCCGTATATAGGGTACGTTTAGTACCCCCTATTAATTAATATACCCCCTTAACGCCCTAAAGCATTTATAACATTAATTGTTATTTATTATTACTTTTTAAAACCATAATTTTCTATTTAACTTTTCCTCCGGCAATTAAATCCTTCTAATTAGCCAATTCCTTTTTTGAAATTATTTATAAGGTATTTTTCCGTTATTCGAAGGTTTCCGTAATATTTACCAATCCTAGCTACTTTTTGAAGTACTTAAATAATTCGCGTAATAAAACTTTAATTAATCTATTAACTAATATATTACCCGTAAGCGTATAATCTATTTTGATTAAATCCTTTTTTACGGCTTTTCGTAACTAATAGTTATATATATCTATATACCGTAATTTCGTTTATAATAGGGCGACGTCGGCGTTAATAAGCTGTATAATTTATTAATTATCGTATTACATATTTAGCAGTTTAATATTTAAGGTAATTTCCAGCTTTTTAATTAATCGAAAGTTAAATAAGGCTTCTTTTACAACTTGCGCAAAAAACAGTAATTCCGCTTTAATTATGAAAGTAATTACTGTATTTTATTTATTCGCCCATTATCTTATTACTTTTTTAAATAACTTTATAACGTAAACTTAAAAACTTTTTCGATCGATTGTATTATTTACGAAAAAAATATTATTTTAGGTATTTAACGAATCTTCGCTTCCGAATTATAACGTTAACGTTTTAATCCCGATTAGGTATAATATAATTTAATTAACGGCTTTATAATATATGTCGTTAAGGTTTAAGTTAAAACGGGCAAATCGGGATATAATAAAGGATATATCGGGTTGCGTATTAACTATTACGTATAAAATAAAACCGATTTTTTTCTAATATCTATTAATAAAGCCTAGATAAGCCAGATTAAAATTCGGCAATAATTCGACATTTATTATTAACGTATTTAAAAAGTTATTTAAACTTTTTTTAAAGATTAAATTAGCTAACTTATTTATAAAGTCGGATTAAAATAACCAGATTTTCCTATTAGACCTATTTTTAATTATTTTAATACCAAGGAACCATTATAAATCCTTACCTTTTATAAAGGTATACCATTTCCGAATCTACTAAATTAATTAATCGATAAAGTCTTAATTTTTTTTACGATATATTATAACGGTATCGTTTACGAAAAAAAAAATAAGTACCTTTTAACGAATAAAATAACAAGGTTTATAAGGAACGGGGCTAAATCTTAATTTCTTAAACGTTCCGGTAAAATCTTTCTATTATAATAATAACAATTCCTTTAAACCGTATAAAACCTTTTTAATTAGGAAAATTTTTTTATATTAAAGATACCTTAAAAGCGTTTTTATATATATTTCGTAAGGTAAATTAACGTTAACGAAAACGTTAATAGCGTTATATTATTTAAACTTTAAGTTAAACCTAACCGTTATAACGATTAAAACTTTAAATAACCTTTCAGTTAAAATAAATATATATATATTACTATAAACGTTTTTAAATTATTAATCGCTTTATATAACGAGATATACCTTATATTTTTGCAATTAACCCTATTTATTAAACTTATAAATATATACCTATATGCATTTTAAAACCTATTTTCTTTTAATAAAAAATTAATTAATTACTTTCTAAAATTGCATTTTCTTATAACTTTGCAAATAAACTTTTTTAACTTTACGAAATATTTCCCTTAACGGGTATATATTTAATTTTTTATAATTTTATAACGGTAACGGTAAGTTACGCTTATATACCCGGTTTAATAACTTAAATATTTTTTTATATAATAAAGTATTAAAATTTTTCCGATTAAAATAACGCGTATTTCGAATAATTAATTTCCTTAAACTTCCGTAATTTACCGGCCGGTTATCGATTATATTTACAAAATAAATTAACTAACCTATATTAAAGGCAGTTTTCTATACCTTATAATCGTTTCGAATAACATTATTTCGGTACGGAATATATAGGAAACCTACGTTTACAACTTATAAGGTACCTTTGTTTTTTACCGTTATATTAAGTTAAATAATTTAACAAAAACTTAAAATTACTTTTATTTTTTCCGTTAACGTACCGATCGTAATAATTATTAAAGTAAACGTTAGTAACGGTAATAATTTAAAAAACGGAAATAATTTAAATATAGCGGTTATATAAAGGTAATTAATTCTATACGAACAGGCTTATTTTTTCCTATCCCGTACGTCTTTAACGCCTATATTATTTTGGAATTATCCTTTTTATTTAACCGGTAATTAAATTATCCCGCTTAAGTTTTTATTTTCTTTTTAAATATATATATATAAATAACTTTAGGCCTAATTAAGTAACTTTACCTATCGCAATAAATTCTGTAACTCGTTTTCCGTAACGTAAAAAAAATCGTTTTTTAAATTTTTAATATTATTTAAAAAAGTAATCTTTTTGTTAAACTATATGTTTCGAATAATAATAACTTTATTAATTAACAGGTTTTAAATCTCGTAAATATTCGTAAATCGATAATTAATAAAAAAATTAATTTATATTTTAAAATTTAGCTTTTAAAATTTCCGTTTTTTTTTATGGCGGTAATTATTATAACGTAAATTATATAACCGTATACTTGTAAATAAACTTATTAAAGCTTCCGATTAAGTATTGTAATACCGTTTTTATACGCCAGGTAAATATAATAAATTTCGTATAAGTTTTGCTAAAAAAAATACGTATTTAAGGGTACGGTTATATAAATATACTGCTATTTTAAAAATATATACGATTAAAAACGAAAGTAATTTAATATTATTTCGTATTATAATCGTTTTTTCCTTAATTATACCCTTTAAACGTTTTATATTCCTGTTTTAGGCCTAAATATATGGTATTAAAGGTTTAAGTTTAATATTAAAAAAAGGCGATTGTAATATATCTTTAAATAAGTAATTTTTCAAAATTTTATTATCGTATTTAATTACTTATAAAAAAACCTTATCCTGGTTTTTTAGGATTTTTAGAAAATGTCGGAATACGTTAATTAATATATTTTACTTTCGGTTTTTAAAATATATATCCTAAATAAAACCTAAATACTTATCGGTAACGAACATAACGTATTTATATTTTTCAGGGTTTTTTTCGAAATTTATAAAATCAATAACGATTTTTTATTTTAATCGGAAAGCTTTTTTTTTCGATTTATGGCATATTTACCTTTTAGCCTTCGTTTTATTATATATTTAACATTCGATTATTATAAAACTTTTTAAACGAACTTTTTTCGTATAAGATTATAATTAAATAATTATTTCGGGCCCTAAATAACCTAATTTTAAATATTATATAATACCGTTACCGGTTTGTAATAATTTCGTTATTTATAAGTTAACGTTTCGTCTGTAAGTTACAAAAATTACGTAAATAATTATCGCGTTAATATTTTCGATAATAAATTAATCGAACTTATTTATTAACGTAGTAATTACTTAATTATATTTATTTCGAATAAAATTATTAATTTTTCGGTTATCTTACCAATATCCTCTTTTTCGGAATTACCGGAAAAATACCAAGTTATATACGAAATTTTTGTAATAAGCTACGTTATATAAACGTAACGTTTTCGAGCTTTTAAAACTTTAAAGTAATATATTTATTTTTCCGTATTTTTTAATTAGAACGAAAATATTTTTTACGTATATTCCGTTGCCCTAAATCGTTAATTTATAATTCAGGAATTTGTTAATAAGGTTAAAAATATATATCGTAAATTTTAAATCCAAAATAAACGAATTTCTTAAAGGGTAAAACGAAACGTTTATTGTATTATTTTAATTAATAATTAAAAAGCTTATAAGGATTTATCTTACTCCCTTTAAAAGTTAATCGATTTTTTAGGTAATTATCTTTTTTATATCTTTTAATAAACGATTAATTTTTTCCTTTAAAAATTAATTAAAGTTAATTCGTTAATAAATTAACTTTAAAATTTCGTTATTAAAACGGAAAATAATTAAAGCCTTATTAAAGAATATATAATAACATTAAGGTAACGTATAATAAGGACTTAAATAAACCTTATAACGTATACCTTGAATATTTAATTTTTCGCGTTTTTGTTTACTAATACTTCGGTCCGAATATAAACCTTTATAATTATCTCGTTTCGACTTATGTCCTGGAATTTTTCCCCGTAATTAAAAGTTAATATCCTTAACTTTTTTTTAATTAGGGTTATCCTTATTAAAAAGGTTTATAAAAACTTTATAAAACGCCGGAAACGCTATTTTAATATTTCGTAATATAAACGGTAACTAGGTTATAATTTAATAATCGAAAAAGTTAACCGTTATTTTTTAATAACTAATCGTACCGTTTTCGATTTTTACTTTTTTTATTTTTTAAAAGGTTATCGTTTATATTCCGATAATAAAAACTAATATTATATATAAATCGTTAATTTATACGATCGGTATTTTCGTTTTTAAAACTTTATATTGCTATTTTTAAATTATAACTTTTTGTTATTTTATAATTTATTCGTTTAACTTTTTCGTTAATTTCGAAATTTACTTTAACTTTTCGCGGTATTTCCGTTACGTATTAATTAGGAACTTATTATTATATATTTTGCCGGATTTAATTAAACTGGCATATTATTTCCGTAAGTTCTTTCCTAAGAAAAGATTTGTTTTTTTAATCGTTAGAAATATTAATTTTAAAACTTATTTTGTAAAATCGTTAATTTTTTTGCAAAAAGTTTCGTATTTCCGATTTTCGTAAATATATATTGCGAAATTTTAAATATAAGCTTATTTACTTTCGGTAATTATCTTAAAGGTATTTATCGGATAGTTCGTATAATCGATTTTTTCGACGGTTCCTCCGGAAAATATAAATATAGTTAAAAAGCTGCTTGGTATATTATTTCGTATCGTATAACGGATTCGTTTTTTTAAATACGAGGTTATATCGGGTCTTATAAGTTCGACGGGCCATAAAATATCTTAATTAAGATCGATATAACGCTAAATACCAAACGTATACGTTTTGGATTAAAATTCGCCTTTAAAACAATTTTAATCCTTAAGTTCGTTATAAATAACGGAAAACGTTAACGATACCGTTATTATTATAATTAATAAAATATACGAATAATTATTATTAATATACAGTTTATATCGTTTTAATAATAGCTAATTAATTAATAATAACGCGAATTAAACAAATAAAACTTTTAATTATTAAATATAGGAGATATCAGTTATATTGTTATATTAGGTTAATTTGCGTATGTTTCTTGTACGCGTATAGCTTTTGTATAACTTAGTAACGGAACATATATCTTCCGATCAGAAGGACCCTTTCCGTATATGGGGTGCGTTTAGCACCCCCTGCTAGCTGACATCACCTAATTAAACAATAATTGAAAACTTATTTAGGACCCACTGGCGCCACCATATATTAAACCGATTCGGAAAAACTAACTTATATGCCGTATTTCTGCCCGTTACCCTCCGGAGCTTAAACGCCATGCTACCAAAAAAGCTCCACTCCATCCTCTTAAGATTGCCTCCGTATAGGATCGGGCGGCAGTTCGTAGTACGTTGTTGCTAATCGGGCTGTGGACCAGGAAACGTCTGGCGCTCTTGTCGCTGCGGCGGCGCTTCCATCTCATGCGGTAGACCATCACCTAACTCTTTCACTTGGTGCGGCCCTTCTATCTCGTGCGGTAAACCATCACCTACGTCTCGGACTACTGCATCCGATGCAGTGCATCGGATGGAAGCTCTGTGGGGCCATAGAATTCCGTAACCTCACCATTGGCTGCATGGTCATAGCGAGCAGAAGCTGACTGCGCCGGCTTGCTTTCTCCTCCGCCAGAAAAAGACTAGCGCAGCGAGTAAAATAGCGGCAGCCACCGCATATAAAACCATAATTTCAGCCATGGCTACGCCGGAGAGGCCGGTTTCATGGGCTGGCTGCAATACTGTCCATGCAGAAGCCCACGTCTCCGCCCAGGTATCAATGGGATCGGTCTCGATAAAGTCTTGGTTCCCGACCGCAACTCCGTGTAATACATTTTGAGACATGTCTGGTCCAGGAGCCTGGGCCAACAGCGTCCTGTTCATTCGAAATCGACAAGCATGAAGGCTGCCTGGAGAAACGCCCGGCCCTGTTGGAAGGCGCCCGCATATGCTTCTGAAGGCTGGCATGGGAAGCACTGAGTGGGTCTTCCGACTAGCGCTGGAAGCGGACTTTGATCATGAGGTTCGCTGTATCACGGTCCGCTAAATGTATCCCATGTAGGCTGAAGATAACAATATTTGATTGTGCCTTGGATCTTTGACACCTCAGAGGTACAGTCCCAGAGCAGCGTTCCAGGTGATTGGTAGGTTTTGGCTGCAGTTTCGCACGTACCTCCTGGAAGGTACATATAGGGGCTCGATGGGTTAGGTATCACGATTGCAGCTCCTTGCGTACGCCCTGTAATTTTTCACTTGATTGATTCCCAGCTGCATCGCCATTACCCGGCCCCTGATAAACACTTATGCCTTCCTGATCGAACAGGAGCTCCTGCGCTGGTCGACAGAAGTACATCATCATTATCAGCCGAGGCAATTTGTCTATTATAGGGATATCCCAACCTGATCATGTGTTCGATTTTCTCTTAACCACCAAGGACTAGTCTAACGCGCTGTTGGAGAAGAGGGCTATCCATATGCACGGGAAAAAAGAGAATTGATCGGATTTGAGGTGTTCCAAAATTCAAATATCTTTGTCTTACCTAGATCCTGCCCGAGGCTTAGTATTCCAATAGGACTGGAATAGTGAGACTTTCCAGGGTGCCTGAAAATGCGGTCGTCGAAAAGAAGAGATCGACATGTTAACACGGGCCCAGCCCCCGAAGCGTTGAGGAAAATAGAGTATCTTGAGGTAGCTAGTCCCATGCGAAATCTCCTAAGAAAAACATCGGCCATCAAATCATCAGAGTTGCAATAAAATGGGTGGCTGGAAGAAGTAGTCGATGAATGAACCGGGCTGTAGTTGCCGCCTACTACAGTCATCCAGGGGTATTTTCTGTTTAATTACCCCCACAGGTCCAGGTTCTGCGATATAAGGTGAAAATGTAGATTCCTATAGAAATTTTACAGAATATACATTAGCCACTGTTTTCCAGATCGACTTTTAGTCATTTATGATAACTGAAAGCATGAGCGAATAGCGAGATCATGTTTAATTCTATACAAAGCCCATGGGAATTTACATAGACATACGGGGGACCCGATGGAGGGAACTAATAAAAATACCCCTGGGATCTGTATATTTGTGGACAATATCTGCGGCAGGGACGAGCCTGAAGGCGGCAGAAATGCGACGGTCTTCCGCCCTTTGCAGAGAGAGTTGTAAGCGACTTGTAACCAACTGGGTCGCTTCATTGATATTCGGTAATGGATATATCACCTACACTGCCTATTTCGACTTTGCTCGCCTGCCACGGCCTATCCAGCCCTAGCGTAACTCCTTCCCACAAATCGGTTGACCAACCAACTTTAACAGTCCCCCTCCGCCGCCGAAGCAACATGCAAGAGCGCCAGGTGGTCGTGAAGCTCATGAGCGACCGCATATTGTCCACCTGCTTATGGACGAGGGCGGCTGACGGGAGAGGGCCTTGCGAAGGGTTCAGATAAGCATCGGAGCGAAAGGTTTGCCATTTTAAGTCAGCGGTGTCTGCCCCATCAGCTAGCCGCACTTGCCCTATAAAAAGAGCATAGAGCCTCCCAAGAAACACACGGCTTTTCTCTCTTTTTGAGGGGGGCTAGTATGAACATGTAGCATTTTGAGATTGGGTTACGCTTCTCGATAGCCGCGGTCGAGAAAAGTCTTATTTTATTTCCCACCCTAATGCTGAAGGTCTCATCAAGGCCTGCAGCTCTTGTCACCTCAAGATTCAACCTGGGCCGAGACTAATGGTCAGTCAATAGAGATGAAACAGCCAGACACGTGGGCCTATTAAGCCACTTGTCCCGGGGCACGGTTCGATGGTAAGTGGCCTAGTTGATAGCATGCTATCAGGCTCCAGAGGGAAGCTCATCGTTACCGTAGAGGGATACAGTGGTATATTGAATGAACCGACAGAGGCAAATGGATTTGAATCCAGCTGATTCTCTGAGACCAGTGAGATCAGAGCTCTTGAAAGATTGTTTCAAGATAAACTACTGGGATTCAAAGAAATGGATCATCTCTCAGGTAATGCAGTACCCTACTGAGTCTTTTCGGTGGGCTGATGGACGTGAGCTGGAGACATCAAGCCAAAATGGTCGAAGGGCGGGCTTGCGAGAAAAGAGCTAAATGCAAATATATTTCGCCTGGAAGTATGCTCAGAGAGATGCAAAGGAATGTTGTCGTGCGCCAAGACAGCGGAGCGTTACGAAGTAGTTCACCACTATTGTTGCATCAAGCCGACCCGCCCCCACAGGTTTATGGCCATAAAGAACCGGCGGTACAACCTCCACTAATATTTCTGAGGTCTTTTTAAGCGCCAAAGAACGAACCGTCTCGTCACAGCCAGAAACAAGGGCCAAGGATAGGACTCGTGCCATGGAGCAGTAAAGGGTTCAAGGAGGCTTGGAGAGTGCCTCAGAACGCATAGAGCGGGGAGAATGAAAGGTAACGAGTGTTTCCGGGTCTAAAAAGAACAGAAGTTTCTTCGAAAAGGTAGGACAAAAGGAGAGAAATCTAGGAGATGGTCAGGACGAGAAAGTTCAGGTATTATGTGTTCTTAAACGGCATGGGAACAGGACGCCATATATCTTCGAACCCGGAAGGATGATTGGCAATAACCCAAAAGGGGAGACCAGTAGCACAGGGGCAGCTTCGGGGCTCTTCTGTATCAATGCATACATTCGGGAACTCGGGACGTTGTTCCCCGAAGTAGGAAATGCATCCAATAACAGCTTGCGGCTCAAGCAGGGTAGAATGATAGTGCTGATTGGCCCCTTTACTTTAGATAGTTCCTCTTGATGCCATCGCACCTTAGAGCTGAAAGACGAGCTACTGCCTTTATATAATCTGGCGTGTAACCTAACGGGCCAATCTAAGGAGATATCCGAATAACGGTATCTAGCAAGCGGGGGGCAGGATTTTCTGGGGCCATGGTTCATCGTAGGTAATCATGAATGTTCCGTGTTATCAATCTGATAATCTCGAAGGCCCTTCCGGGAGAGATGTCAGAGCGAGACCCGCGATTTGTGATTTCTCCGAACATGGACCACAGTAGGGATAAATGGTAATAGGTTACGGTCAGGGACTAAGCAGAGTACGGCTTATATGCTCTGCTTCTGAACTAATCGGGGTGCCGCTATTGAAAGACCGGAAGGTGGTACCGTAGTATTACCAGACTGATTCCTATGCATTTCTAAGTAGTGTAATTAGCAGAGGCTTCATGATAATCGAGCCAGTTCATGTACTGCGTCGGTAATTACGTATCGGGCATCCCTAGCGATACTGATTGCCCGGGCGGCTCAGGCTTAATCATCGCTACTATGACACGGACTTTGCGAAGCTAGCCGATGCTCCTAGAGATTCGGCGCTCTCCGAGGGCAAACAGAGTCTGCATTTGGTAGCATTTTCGTAAAACAATTGTTCTAGATATCGGGCCTTGTAGGTTACATTTAACCGGTTCAGCTCGGTAGATGAACGCCACTGGTGGGATGCGCTCGAAGCGGTTCTGGAGAAAACCTGCTCATCACTCTAACGAGCTGTGCCATTGGAACA
The DNA here is from genome assembly GCA_004155055.1 of Monosporascus sp. CRB-8-3. Taxonomy (NCBI): domain Eukaryota; kingdom Fungi; phylum Ascomycota; class Sordariomycetes; order Xylariales; genus Monosporascus; species Monosporascus sp. CRB-8-3. The sequence continues at coordinate 58,542 of QJNZ01000516.1, forward strand.
AATTCAGTGGGGCTCGCCAGTGGGCTGCTGTTGAGGTCGCCGACCAAACTCCTCCACCAATGTCCGGACCGGCCGAACACGAACTTTCCACAGACGACTTCATCTCCACCACCACAAGCACGAGCTGAAGGATGCTGCAGGATCGATATGCTGCAAGATCCATACCCCGCAGCACTCTTACTGCATTGCCCAGAAGCAAATATTGAATGACCACCGCGACAATCCTTGAAGCCTTCCATTTTCGTTCACCATGGCAACGGTAGAACAGCAATGGCTGGCTGAACCGCCGCGGACAATTGGCCATTGGCCAATTCCCGCTACATTCAGCTGTAGCGTGCTAGTTGGAAGGCAAGAGAATGTGTCATTGGACACGGCATACCAGTTGTAGAATGCGGCAGGGACGGTATATGTAATCATCTGAGCCGATTATTGTCTAACAATGGGGGCGCTGGCTCTAAATCCTGAAGTGTAAAAGGGGTTCCATCCGGAGTTCTTAAAGGCAACCGAAGCTGTTCCTCCCCCACTGGATTGTCTGTGAGCCATGCAAGGACTTCGCAGAGTGTCCGAAAGTTTGTTCCCATCCACCGGAACGCAGCTCATGGTTTTCTAATCTCTTTTGCAGGCCTGAGGAAGCGAACTTCTACTGGTTCTTCCCATTCTTCTAGGAAGTCCGCTGAAGAACGCAAGGTGGACAGTAATATGGCGGCGGTTGTTGTGAATGGTAACCAGGCCGTGAACGGCGGTCAGGCGTCTTTGCCCATCGAGGCGAAAGGTGATACCAAGAGCGAGACGAAGAGACAACCTATTGAAGTTGCCCCATCAGAAGTCAAACATACCGAGTCCCTTCCAGTTGGCAGCCATCGCAACGATGAATATGCCGTCAAACACACCGAGGTGGTGTCATCCACGCGAACGACCCAGGTTGTTGAAACAGCTGGTAACGTGGAACGGAAGATCGCTTACGAGCTAGAAGATGTCGAAGGGAATCACTTCGAGCGGGTTGATCTGCAACATTATCTTGACCATATTGGTAATGAGCGTGAGAAACATATGCCGTCCCGTGGCAGCCAGTAAGTTGTACCTTTATGACATCACGCCGCCTGGTGCTGGTATGAACACAATGGTGTCTCATTCCTGCCTATGGGCCTCTAGCCTCCATAACACGCAATTGGCTACCCTCTTCATATGACGAGTTAGTGGAAGTATTGTAACTAACTGCACAATGCCAGATGGGATCGTGTATTGAAGGAAGCCGAGTTCTTCGGCCTCATACTCGCCGACTTCACGGCCGAAGTGAGCAGCTTCGTCCCCAACAGCGTGGAGATACGAGACACTGCGTTGACGAGCTGCTATCTCTTGCTCGAGGTGAGAAGACCCAGAGTGTCTATGACCGCAGCATCGTGGATGCCTGCTAATGATCTATAGTTTGGCTGTGAGCAAGCCGCAGCCTTGGAACCCACTTTCAACACCTTCTATGAACTTGGTCAGATCCTCAGCCACCTACTTCAACTCCGTGAGCTCTATGTATCAACTGAGTCCATCACACGTGGGATCCGTGATCTACTCAGCCATCTCGTGCGTCTGCTTGGCGATGTCGCAGTAGTATACCGCCAACGAATCAATCGCTCGTCAGCTAACTCGGTAACAATTAACTTCAACGCCGAGTTTGGGAAACAGGTTGAAGCGGTATGGCAGAAACGACAGGACATACTCAATTCTATTTGGACGTTCAAGCTCGGTAGCAATTACTCTGATATCGATGTCACTTCTCTCCATCAGAAACTGGAGTTCGCCACGACCCACATTACTTCTCGCATCTATGGCAGAATAGCTTCCAGAAGAGCTCGGGCTGAGCGAACTTGCGAGTGGTTTGAAGAAGACCTCATTGACTTTGTCGACAGCGATGACAGTCTGCTGGCGGTAACTGGCAGCGAGGGATGCGGCAAGAGCATGCTAGCTGCTTGGGTACGAGAACGTCTGGAACGTCCGATCGGCTACTCGCAGCAAAAGCATGAGACGATCGGGTACAGCTTCTGTAAGCGATCCCATAGCTTAAGGGATTACGTGATTTGATCTAACGTGGTACAGCAAGTGACAATCCAGAGAAGGCGACAGCCGTCGCTTTCCTCCAAAGCCTGCTGTCCCAGTTGCTTTACATAGACGTGGGCGACACAAACCTGTTCCATCAACTGTCCGGTATCTTCGCTGAGTCCAAGGGCCACAATGCATCCAGAACCCTTGAGAGTGGTCTCTGGAAAGCGTTAGACTCAGGTCTAGCGACTCTCGACAAGAGGGGCGTCACATTGACGATCATTGTGGATAGCCTCGACGAGACCGTCGGAGGTGTTCAGAAGGCTTCTGAGATCTACAAGCGGCTTTACCAGAGTGTCAAAGACTTGTCGACGAGGGCAGTCACTTTTTCTCGGCACCTCTCGCACCTGGGTGAGGTCGGAGGGCGACACCTGGTTCTTACACCTGACCACACCCGGGAAGATATTAGGGCCTATCTTCGCGAAAGTCTCAGCAGGGTTGACGCCTACATGAAACAGAGCGAAGCGAATCAAGTTGCTTTGGTGAATCTTCTCACCACTCGAGCAAAGGGCTCCTTTCTCTTTGCATATCTGGCATTGGAACTTCTTCATACCGGAGTGGATTTCAACACCTACCACAAAACTATTGAGAGCATCAAATCCGATACCAACGGGATCTTGGAGCAGCTGGTTGCTAAGGTCAACCTCAAGGACGCCAAATTGAAAAGCCTATTCACTTTCATGACCGTGGCTGAACGACCTTTGACTGTTGGCGAGCTCGATGATCTCTTACGCGTGGACCTGGCGAAAAAGTCTCTTGCTCCCAGTGTCGATATTCAAACGCTCCTACCGGAGACGAGGGGCCTCGTCGTGGAGCACAGTGGTGTTATCCGCTTCAAACACTCGGTCATCCGAAGTTACGTGGTTGGCATTTCTGGCAAGTCCCTCCCGTCACTGGGGGATGCCCACCGACAACTCGTGATGACCATGCTTTTCTTTGCCAAATCTGTATTCTTGCAGCAATACGAGCCATCATTCGAGACATTGGGCGAAAATATCGTCCAGGAAACCCTCCACTCTCACTCTGTCAACCGGTATATTCTCGAGAAGTGGATTTACCACTTCAAGCTCTCATCACTTCGGAGCCCCAGGGGCGAGCTGATTCTGACACCTGACTTCAAGAATGTCTTCCCGAATTCCGTCTTCTTCGTTCTGCTGGAATGGTCTATCACCCAGTCGAGACTCTCCGTAGTCGAGTCGATTCAATGGCATGAACTAGCGCTCAGGATCCGCTCTACATGCTTTGGAGAGGAACACCGATCGGTACTTCAGAACCGTGTCATTCTCGGAAGCCTCTATCGAATGCAGTCCAATGCTGAGATGACCGCCGAGTATTTTTACAAAGCTGTTATCCTAGGTCGATCGATCCTTTCCAAATTCAGTCCCTTGGTTGTTAAATGCGCCACTATCTTCCTCCTTTCCACCGAGAACATCGAGTTCACCGAGCGAACTACCATCGTTTCTTACCGTGAAGAGATGATACAGTACATCATAGAAGTGTACGAAGTCCAGTCCGGTGCTCAGAGCGATGCTGTTATTCGATGCTACCAGAAGCTCGGCCAGCTTTACAAAGGTATCCGCGAATTGGAAAAGGCAGCCCGCGTTTATGGAAAGCTGCATGAGCTCATACTCATCCGGCACGGCCGGCTATCCGACGAGGGAAGATATGTAGCACGAGAACTAGCTGAGCTGCAGGTCGTCCTGCAAAAAGAAGAACCCCAGCAAGACAGCGTGCAGTACGATAGACTTCTTCTGGAGGCTAGCGAAGAGATGGATATGGCAGATGAACTGAGAATCAAGATCATACTCAGCCTCGCAAAGTCTTACGAAGCGGAAGGGAAGCTTCTCCTGGCGGAAAGATTGTACATCGCCTTGTGGCGCCGCATCTCTGAGATTATCCGCTCGCAGACTAGCGTTGAGCTGCAGCTGGTGCAGGTCAACATTGCGCTTGAGTACGCTCATTTCTTAAGGCGGTTGAAACGCACCGAAGAAGCTTCCAACATCTTGATCTGTGTTTGGGCTGAGTACGAGAATCAGCAAGTGGAAGAGGAGCGCATCATCATCCTGCTGAAGGAAATTGGCGCGCTCTTCAAATCCTTTGGCATGGCCACAGTGTCTCTTTCTATCCTCCAGCGCGTATGGGGGTGGTTCAAGCAGAGGAAGATGATTGACCATGAAGAAGCTATTTCTACAACCGTCACTATCACCGAAGTCGTCGAGGAGAGCATTATCACTGTTACAGAGACGACTACCACGACCACGGTAACCGAAAGCCTTGTCCACGAAGTATTCGAGACCACATATGAAAGCAGTAAGAGTGGGAAGATCACACAGGACTTCTACGGAGCCAGTTCAGCGCTAGTCAGCCTCCATATCAAACTCAAGAAGTGGAGTGAGGCGGAGACCGTTCTTCGCAGGTCCTTGGAACTTGTGTGGAAAGACGTGCTAACGAACGACGAGAAAATCACGATCGATGGAAGCTTCATCTCGGAGAAAATCCAGGCCGCCACACGTCTCGCCACCTGTTACGAACACCTGAAGATTTACGAGATGGCTGAGCAGATCTACATCAACCTTTACCGTGCGTGCCTTACGTCACTGGATGCCAAGGACGTGTTCCTCAGGGACGCCTCCCTCAAACTCGTTGGTTTCTACGAGGAGCGTCATCGCCATGAGAAAGCTGTTGAGGTCTACACTCGACATTTGCAGCATTATCGTAAGCACCTCGGCACGAGCCACGAGCTTACAGTCCAGATACTGTACAAATTGGCATCCCTTCACTTGCTTCTCGGGCAGCGGGAGGCATATGATTATTATAGCGAGATTGTGGCTATTTACACCAAGGATGGTGTAATCCATCATGACGCCTTCGACGCAGCTCAGATCCTGTTCGAGTACCACCGCGAACGGAAGCACTGGGCGGAGCTGAAAGCCCTGTGCTCTATCCTGTGGAAGACGGTAGTGCAAAGGCACCAGCAAATAATTGTGTCGGAGGAATTCATGCGGAGTCTGTATGAGCAGTACTCGTACGTCCTCGAGACCCAGGCCTCGGTCGAGTTCTCTGTACTTCACAGGCTCGCCGTCGAGTACCGTGAGACCGTGAGGAAGATCTTCAGCGCGGAAGCCGAAATCATCATCATGGCCGATATTGCGCTCGCTGAAATTTGCGAGAAGAGCGAACAATACCATGACGAGTCAATCCGCATCTACGAGGAGGTCATAACAAGGAAGAAGACTGTGACCACTGTCACCGAGACGAAGGTCCATACTATCAAGAAGCGGTTGTCTAAACTTTACGTCACCGTTGTTACTAGTGGAAAGAAGACCGAGACGCAGACGGTGGAGCGTGGCATCACAGTCACCGTTGAGATATACGAGCAGCTGAAAGCCGAGCTGGGCTGGTGGCACGAGACCACACTGCTCCAGCTAACGGAGTTGGTAGTGCTCTACCAGAAGCTCAACACCGAGAAGTCACGAACCACAATTACCACCCTGCTGCAAGAGTCTGTCACCAAGATCATCACGACTGTTTCTGATACGATGACTCTCTACAGAGCTGCCATAACACTAGCATCCATCTACAAGACCGTCGGACAGGAACGTCAAGCTGAAGCTCTCCTCCGCCAATTGCAGTTCCTGATTCTCTTCCCTGGTTTCGAGACTGGTGAGCAAATCATGGTCAAACTGGACGCCAAGGTCAGTAGAGTGGTCCTGGTATTCTTCACGGCCTTCGAGGAAGAAATCAATGCCGGAGCAAAGGGAACCATCACATTCTCGCAGTTGATGGCCGATCTCCTTCTTGAGACCATTCTGTATGAACAGTACACGACAGTAATCACGTCGAAGTCCGCGAAGTTCGAGGTGGTACTCGAGCACGCAGCACGCCTCAGATGTCTATGGGTCGTTCGTGGCCGCGTTGGCCTCGTGAAAGTATTGGACCAGAAGCTCTTCGCTATGTTCATCGAGCGTTACTCCAAGTACCTCGGCTCGCATGCCAACAACAGCAATGCAGTATTCGACTTATACGAGGCCTTGCTCTTCGAAATTGGAGATGGCGCCTCAGCAGACCGAACTGCATCCCTTGATTTCGCCTTGATGACTTGCAAGGCCGTCAACGCAGCGGTGCGGAAGTTCATGGTAGACAAGAAGGACATGTCTAGGGCCCATGCAGTGGCAGAATGCGGGTTCCAGTTCGCCAACGCCCAGCGCTTCTACCACGAGCGTGGTTGCGGCGTGGTTGGATACCGGCTGGCCGAGACGCTTGCTGGTCGCGAAGTCCCAGCCTGGAACACAGCCGACGCAGCCGCCAAGGAAGCGCTGCTTGGTACCAGCCGCCGCGTACTTCAGACGGTCCTCATCGCGCTTCGCGAGGCCAAGGTCGATATCGTGCGGCTGCGCTTCGAAGACCTGTCCAGTCTCATCAGCTTGCTTGCGGAACAGAAGAATTACATTGAACTTGAGGTATGCTCTATCCTTCCTTGCCTTTCTAATCCTGGCCGCCGCTTTGACTTTCTTGACCCACTCGCTAACTATTCGAACAGAATCTTCTTACCATCCTGTGGCGCTCTCGCGAGGTACAGGCCGGCTGGAGCACTGACACGGTGCTGCAGATCGGCTCCTGCCTCGTCGACGCACACGTCTTCGCCGGCCATCTCGACGCCGCCATCAACCTCTGCGACACCCTGTACTACAACGTCCGCCACTCGCGCGGCGCGCTCGACCCGCACGCCCTGGACTTCGCCAACCGACTCACCATCCTGCTCAAGCGCGCGGGCCGTCTCCGGGACGCGGCGCACGTGCACGTCGACGCCGTCCGGGACCTCGTCGAGCACCGGACCGACGGCAGGGCCAATGGCGGCAAGGAGGACAACGCGCGTTTGCGCGCCGCCGCCGAGACACACCTTGACGGCATGCGCAGGAGCGGCTGGGCCACGAGGGTGTCGGGCGGCACGCGCGTCGCCAAGACGCTGCAGGACCGCCTGCTGGGCAAGTACGGCAAGCTGAACGTGCCGGCCGTCGAGCAGTGGAGCGCGCCCGACGAGAAGAGAGAGCGCGAGGTCGCGTACTCAGGCTCCGCGCAGTGGACGCTGGGGAGGGCCGAGAAGCAGACCGTCAAGAGAGACTCCATCGGTGTTGCGAAGGGGCACTGGGGGTTCGGATACCGGGCGTGGAAGCCTGCTGAGGTCCGGCTCGTGAAATAATCGTTGCTGGATTTTGCCGTTGGAGGGAAAGTGCCGAAAGTTACCAAGAGCTTCTTGCCTGTGTTGCATGGCTGAGATTGAAAAATAATTGGGAGGATCTGGACATTTGCTCGGCGTTTTCCTTTTGTCGAATACAGTCGACTGCCTAGAGCCTACCGGTAGGCTGAGTCGACTACTCATCATTACTTACTTACCTTTCTTATGTACTAACTAATATGCTTGTAATTTTTCTAATTGTCGAATCTATTGCTTAATAAATATCACCACTTCTCGGGGTTACCTTGCCAAGCCAGCCTCTAGTGGATCCCTCCGCATCTTTTGCTGGGTACTTATAACGTACCACACCCATGAATCTACATTAGTATTCGCTAACTAGATGTAGTTCTGTCAGACTTTTGAATACGCGTTAGGCTCCATCTTCAGTGACCGGCATAGAACGCCCGAAGACAGTGCAACTATAGACACCGGGGCGATGGTCGTCTTACCCCTTATTTATTCCCTATTCCCCAAATTTCTAGGCCCACCTCATGTCACTCGTAGCGTTCCATGTTAAATCCCGGAAGTAAGGCCCCCTCCCCTATTTGAACATAACGAGTGAGATGGCCTTACCATCTGATTCAGCGAAACAATAGCACTGCGTCAGGCGGGATAAAGCCGAAGATAGATTTGGGCAGATGGTAGGAAAGCTTGATTCGATGAGGCCCTTGGTGCTCGGTCGTCTATCCTGCTTTGTATGCGCCCGACCGACATTTGGAGAGTCTAACCTTACTCTAGTGCTTGTTATGACCTCTTGTAATGTTCTCCAACTTTATGGAAACCCATTTACTCCATATTTCTCCAACACCTTGGAGTAGTTACACTTCCCCAAATTCTCCACGGAGTCGTCTGCTTAGAATTACGTAAGAACGTTCCCCGAACAGTCCTATATGATAGACCATTATGTCGTTGCATATATCAAGTCAAGCTGGGTGCTTATACCTAGGTAAACATTCGACCGAGTACCGCTTCATACCGGTACAAATCAACCACAAAAAAACGAGACCAGCAAACGGTGGCGCACTAGAAGGCGAAGCAGCCCCTCCTATTGCACGCGCACGCGACGGGCCGAACCCGATCAAGATCGTGGCGGCGCCTGAGCTGCTGGGACTGCCGTACGCGATCAAGACGTGGGCGTTCGGCGACGACCCGGAGAAGGGGGTCAAGGGCGCGCGGTTCCTCGCCATCAACGAGAACGGGCCGCGTGCCGGTGGTCGAGGATCCCGACATGGGCGCCGTCCTGGGTCTGAAGGGTAAAAGTGAGCAGGAGAGGGTCGGCTTTGATAAATGGGAGTACTTCCAGCTCACGACGTTGGACCCCATGACGGGGCAGACGGACTGGTATATCGGCGAGTAAGCTAATTGCGACCTGCCCGGCGTGGTGATGGATGATCGAGTTGGGGGCGCTATAACGCCGTCAAGAACGAGGATGCGCTGAAGCGCCACGTGGGGCGGACGGAGCGCTGCTACGGTGTTCTCGAGGGGGAGTCGAACGAGACCGACGGCGAGAGGTGAGTAACTACCTAGCCACGCCCTTCTCTCCTGCTCAGTTGCGAGCATGCCCCAAAAAAGAACCCCCTAAAGGCCCAACTCCCTGGGCCCCTTCATGGCGGGACCTGTGATCCTCCTATGAATCTCACCACCCGCGGCAACAATCC